>JAPSES010000069.1:6316363-6326543 GCA_029822895.1 Maxillicosta whitleyi | reverse complement strand
CACAGCCAGAAAAACAAAATGAAGTGTGAATTGGATTGCTGTTGATACTCTGCCCTGTGTTGTTTTACAAATGTTAAATTATTGGGATTTATTTGTTTAATGTGTGGTTTTGGGATATGGGAGTAGCTCAAGGCAGTTTGTGTGTAAATGGAAGTTTGATTGAAACAGTGGACTATGAATCAGACTTTTATATGTGATTACTCAGCGATGAATAATGCACATTATGGTGGTGTGTGTGTACAATAATACACACTACACCTTTCCAAAACATGACGTTGGTACCCAAAATGGGCTGCAGAACTATTTTTATTGGGTTGGCAACTGTTAATACCAAACATTATTAATAATAAGTGTGAATTAATTTTCTTTATTAAAGTAGAAGAGTGTTCTCTGGATGTGTTTTTAGAGAACTTGACCTCACTAAAGCATGCATGTGAAAAGCAGAAATTAGGCCTCGTTTGTAAAGACAAAACAATATAAAGACAACTTAACATATACAATAAGGCAAAACATTGCAAAAATAACATAACGGGATGAAAATGATGTAAATGACACAAGACAATTACGACATAAACACAGGACAACAATGATACAACAGGATGAGAATTACATAAAAAAGACTGAAAATTGATGTAAAAAGTTGAAAATGACGGGATCAAAATAACTGCTCAACAAAAGAAAAGAAAAATGGCAGAAAACTAGATGAAAACAATGGAACAAGATGAGAACCACATGAAAATGATGGAAAATTAAATGCAAACAAAAAAAAAAAAATAAAAAATTCGTCATAGCAAAAGATGCAAATTATATTCAATAAAAACAGTGGGATATTGTTACATTTAGTGACACAATTCTATACATTTGGGTCACGAATGGATATAAAGTTAATTTATTGGGTTTTTGACATTTACAGTGCTTGTGGTAAACACATCTTGACAGCAAGTGAAATACCAAGAGGCAGAGGAAGTTGACCTGTCAGACAGTCACAGGAGGAATGCAGGAGTCGGGACACAGCTGAGACCAGCCTCAGAATGCCCGTAGGGAAACAAAGTGCCGTTGACTCCATCTGTGGCTGCGTTAGCTGACCTAAATTTGACCAAAAGCTGGTGCTGTTTCAATTATCCTGGTCAGTGTGTGTTTTCTTCAGATGCTAGTTAAATCATGCTGATAGTTGGTAACAGGTCAAACAGTATTGCCACATATGAAAGGTGAGGTTTTTTTTTTTTTTTAAGACAGACAGCCACGGGAACTTCCCCTTTACATTTCGTTTACATTTCTGCTGTGCAAACTAACCAGCTGTGACATGCACACACAGTAACATGTTGTTTACCTGCATACCTGTACACACTGGCGGTGTTCTTTTAAAGCCAAACAGCAAATATATAAAGTATAGTAAGTAAACATGCCCTTGAAGAATTTAATTTCTTAATTGTTTTAAGTACAAATTTTACATTTGGTTCACAGCAGGAGAAGTTATACAAAATAAAAAAAAAACTATATACAATTTTCTTCAACAAGTAAATTTCAGCTGTTTATTATAGCATTACCCTCTACATTTTTCAGTAAACTGCATAATTGATCAACAGTGTAGATGTTTATAAAACTAAATAAAAGTTATTATATCAGAACAAACAACTGAAGTAAAAGTATCATTAACTGAACCTAAAAACCAGCACCTATGTGGTAAACATAGAAACATACTGTCATTGTCTGAATTGTTAATTTGGCGATAAAACCACAGTCTCTGAAAATACAAAATGCAAAAGTGATTGGAACATTTTCAAATATAAATGCCACAGGTGACTGATTAGGTCTTAAAGGGTTAAAAAAAAAAAAAAAGGCTTTTTTAACATGTATTACTTTAATTCACTTATTGGCAATAAAATCTCTATTCATGTTTCTGTTATTTGTAAGTGTTCCAACTATTACAACAGTTTATCTGTTATTATCATTGTCAGTTTATGTTTGAGCTTTACTACTAATGACATTGATCAGGCTCATAGGTAACGTCTTCCAGTTCCATGTGAATACTTTAATGCTTATCTTACAATATCATCAAATGTTATTCAATGGAATGTGTCACAAAGAAAACTACAATTCTCCCATAAATAAAATATTATAATGGCCAAGAATTAAAATCAATAAATAAAACATACTTAATCTCTGCATTATTATTACTAGTTAAAATGATGATTTGATATTGTAATAAAAAAATAGAATGCAGGGATTCTGTAATTTAGAAAATTATTAATTAAAAAATAATAATTAATGTATTTTACTAAATCCAACAATGGTTTGTATACATATATGGTGTCATTTGAGCAAAAATAATGAACTTTTAAATATATTTTCTTTATTTTATACAACAGTAGTTGCTGTTGTGTCTCCATGTTTAAAGTTATTCAGACTGTCCTCAAATGCTACCGCTTAAAGCTTCAATAGGCAGGAATTGTATTTATTTTTTTGGCATCACTGGGTGAATATTTCCATAAAAACCTGTCTATGTATTGTACGAGTAGAAACTAGATCCTCTGTACCTCCTCTTGGCTCTTCTTGGAGGCCTTAGAAAATCCAGCCTGTGATGGATTTTTGTCAATCACCAGTCTTTTCAGAAATAGGGGGATCTAAAAACAGGTCAGCTCTGTTGATTCTCACAGAAGCAACGTGGCAGCTCACTTTCCCATGATATTTTGGCTTTACTTTTCCGTAGTTTCACGAAGCGATGTCACATCATCCATCTTTATACACAGTCTATTCTTAAGACAGAGGGGCGAGTTGCAGGAGAAGGGTGTGTATTTCCAAAATTCTGATGCTTCTTTGCTTATTTCTGCTTTATGTAGCTTTAGCAGTGGTGGAAACTGCAGAATACAAAGGTTCAATGGTCTGTTTTAGACAGACACATGAAAATAACCCCACCTGTATCTCATTTGGACACAGGTGCGCATACCTGCATTAGTGTTGAAAAGTTTGGAGGCAGACAGAAACTGAGGGGTATTTTAGCACATAATGAGCTTCTAATAGGGGAAACAGTGAAGGAAAACATGCCCTGAAATCTGGCTCACACATGTCTTATAAATGCCACATCCGTCTCCAACAAAAGCCATCTTAACTCATCTTTTACTAATTGAACTTTCTAAGACAGCAGGTTCTGTTGCAGTTTGCGGTTTCATGGACGAACTGGATAGAAGTTCTCCCTGAGTGAAACTGCTGAGTGCTGGGGTAAAGTTAGTGTTGGAGGGCCTGTCATACTTGAGGAGTCCCTGAGGAGGAGTGTGAGCAGCAGCAGGACTTTGAGCTGTTTGTTAGTGTAGTGTAGATGAGGTAATTAATCAAGTTGTCAGTCAGCTGCCCTGTGCTCTACTACTAAATATACAGTACGCTAGTGTATAAAATAATCCTGTGTTGGTGAGCATGTTTATTTGCACACAGTATCTCACTGCACATGTATGCCCCTTTAGCCTAACACCTGCTGTAACTACTACCACATTAAACCATTTAATCTAAAATGCATTGTTTTGTTGAAGTTGATGCAGGAAATTTCTTAAAATCACTTTGATTACAGCAAACAAATAGTCCATTATTAAAAGATTGTGAAACTAAAGGATGGCCTCCAGTGTTTACACAGGGTAAAGGATTATGTGAATATGCATAAATGATATGACATGACCATGACATGCTTTGCACACATGTGCCTCCCGAGTGACTCCCCCTGTGCACAATTCATGCTTCTATACAAGCGCGTGGGGGTACTTTGAAGATGTGAAGACCCTATGATGTGGTTTCAGGCAGAGAGAAAAAGCCAGCCAACTGTATCCATCGCCATAAATGACAACAGGCATTGGAGGGTCGGGTCAAGCTACAGGGTTTCTGGGGCTTTCGTGTTGTCTCCAGCAGTGTGGGCATGATGAGCTGTGGGCTCCAGCTTTGTCTGTCATCTCCTCTCTTCACAAAAAATACCCCGAAAGAATCATCTCTTTGTCTTTACTGAGCAGGTCTGGCGTGCAGAGTCTCATCAGCCCCCGGGTGTTGCAGTTTCTTGCTGTCGTTGGCAACATAATTTCTTCCTCTGTCATTAGCGCCCTGTGATGCCCCACGTAGTTCTGACCAAGCCACTAAGTGCATCTCTAGAATATTCATTGCCTGAACCTCAACCACAATAACCATCAGAAACCCCAGAGATCACCAAACATGCACTTGAAATCTCCTCTGGCTCTGTGCTGCTGCTTTTGGACTGAAATCCAGATTCAGGCAAATCAATGGTCCCGTTAATCATGTTATTTCCAGGAAGCAGCTAATTCTGCACAGGGCTCTGATCCAAGACCAGCCTCAGTAACCTTGGGTAGTTTTCTCTGATTGTCAGTAGGCACACTGCAGTTGGTGCCATTCACTCCACAGTACAGTGCAGTTGGGTCCAATGTGTTGTCCCCAGGCCCCAAAGAGGGGTGACCACAGCCCAGGCCTGCTAAGTTGGCTGGCAGGATCCCTACTGTGGCCACACAGCCCAATTAGCACCGCGGCTCAATAATCACAGCCTTTTTACCACTTCAGTGTTTTATTTCACTTAGCAAGGCAGTTAAACTGATTTGTACACGTAACCTGGACCAAAAATCACAACGCAGGTCTGCCTTCGTGCACCTTATTAAAAAAACATCAGAGGAACCAGAGTTGAGTTTGGAAAACATTTTATGACAACCATATATGTGATTCATAACATCTGTCATAGGATTATTTGTTCCCTATATTTCCATATAGAGCAGGCTAATGGTTTTTACACTCCTTCTTTTTGTATTCAACAAATACATCTGCCTTAAAACTGTATTGCAATGAGCTTTGGCTACAGATATTTTGCATAATTGCAATAATAACAGCTGGATGACAGCAACAGAAACATCCTAAACATCCTGAACAATTTTTACTGGCTTTCTTTTAATGATATCTCCTCATTGCTTCTATTGGTAGCTGTCACGAAAGCTGTCAAGAAAGTTTGCATATTTAAGTAACATTTTTGACAAATCTTTCATGTGGATTTTTGGTTTTCAAAGTGGAAAGGCATACGGAAATTACTTTTTATTTAGTCATTACAGTGTTATAAGTCCAGTCACAAAATTGGGGGGAGATATGATACTCTCTTCTTTCAGTCCAAAACAAGAGACTAAATATAGATAGATACATAACTAGACATTGTTTCATATCGTTAAAGTGAAGCTGCTGAGGCTCAGAGTAGAGCCGTAAATGTATCCAAGTCGCCTCTGGCTGAAACTAATCAGCCTTTGGTAATTACAGCTGTCTGTTTGTCAGCTTCCTACCTGTCTGAAAACACCTGTGAGTAGATGAGGTCTTGGAAGATTTTCTAAAGCCTAAAAACACAGGAAGGGAGGTGGAAAATTCTAGAGTCTTCCTTATGGAATTTTTGTTCAGCGTCACATAAAATATCACGTACTGCAGCTTTCAGTGCAATAAATACCTTCTTCATTACATGTATTGTTTAGATATATAAACCAGAGATTGACTTGCACAATAATAAGGCATAAAATGATCATTTAACAAAGAAAATAATTTAACTATTAATAATGTACGATGCCATAATCATCATAGCCCTAGGGCAGTGTGTACAGTATTTACAATGTTTTTATATTTGTCTTTGGCTGCACTTTTTTCCATTGCCCCTATACATACTGTCAGGAGTGATGAATGCTTGTCCTGAATCCAGAATGGATGAAACGTACGATAAACTGGAGTATTAATCTTTGAAAGGCTACAAGGGACATTTCTAAAGATACATTTACAGACTCTAAATGTTATGGATCAGTACAGATACAGGTTTATATGAAACTGAGATGGGTTTACATATTTGTTGCCTCTTTGTTTTCATTTAGATGATTTGGAAAGTGTATGATCTTGTATGTTAATGAAAGAACAGACTGTAGAAAACAAATGAGTGTAGCAGCAGTGGAGGTATGGTAACATAGTGCCAGGTCTTGTAAGTCTACACCGGTGAGAAAGCAGGGCCTCCTGAGAGGCAGAGCTCTGCTACCAGTACATACATACGTGTCCATTTTCTATGTCTGTTTTTGTCTGTTCAGCAAAATACTCCCAAAATGTACCTCCTATTCCAAATGCAGCTCCATATCGGCTTTTCTGTGTTGCACTCTTTTATCTCCCAATTACCACATCTCTCTGTTTTTTTCCTTCAACCTCCATCCAAATGAGAAGTGATTGCTTGTTAAACCCCCTTTTTCCATCTACCTCTCCCCTTGATTTATTTTTCCGTGGGGTAGAATGATTCCTAGGGCCAGTATTTTCCCTGCCCTCTGAAAACACAGGGTGACGTCTTTTGTGGTGAAGTGTCTGACTAAACCTCCATAGCGAACAGAAGCTGAGCCAAATGTCCTGTTAACTAGAAACCTATACAATTATCAATACAATGATTGAAATAATAGCACTGGTAAACATGTTTTGGGGAAAATGAGTAATGGAAGTAATATTTGTTGCGGTATTTTTGTTGTTTAAAAATGTTCTTAGATTATAAGAAGCGACAAAGCACCTGCCATATTGTAGCACTGCACATGAAAAATAGGATGAATGCATATAGGAAATGACAGGTCTTGTTCTGTGATATATTATGTCGGATTTAGAGAGTGTGTGTATGATGAAATTGAGGAAATCCCCTCCTGATCCTCAGCAGATTGATCTGCCGTGTGTGTAAAGGCAATACTCCACTGTTTCTCCACAACCCATCAGTCTTTTCTGGGCTCATCTGTGTGTCCTAACTGTATCCCCGCACAATTGTGTCCTTTGAGGCTCAGAACCAAAAGTGCGAGGATAAAAAAGAAAAACTCAATCCAAACAACCGGTGCAGGGAGAAGACTTCTGGATATCCCATTCTAGCTGGATACTATATTTAACTGGGGTTCAGTCCAGTCCGTATCACTAGTCTCTCCCTGGGGGGCTGCAGGTCTTGCATGGTGTTTGTAGAGTAAAATTGGCCCGTTAGTTGTGCTCTTCCCCCCCCCCGTTGGATCACATCTCAGTATGTTTTTACTACAGAGTGCTTTTCATTTGCTGACACAAAAGATATGAGCTAGGGGAAAGAATTACTGCAGGCAAGGCAAACGGAGAATGATGACAGTAACAGTCCTTTTGTGATGTGAAATCAGTCATAGTTGAACTTTATTTCTATAAATGCTAGAGGACAGGCCTGAGTCAGAGGGGTCACTTTTGCTTTTACAGCTGTGCCTTTAGGATTTGCTTAGTGTTGTCATTCCTTCATATTACACTCGCTGCCCAGATTTTGACCTTGCATATTAATTTTCATCTTCTGGTAGGGAAAAGAAATGAAAAATATGGAAAAACAAGAGAGAAGTTTGTGGCTTGTGGAGTGTTTGGAGAAACGGGTGAAATCTAAGATGGTTTTGATTAACAAAGAAATGGTGGCGGTAGGGAGCAGAGGAAATGAAAGAATAAAATGGCTGGTTTAATTTCCATCTTCACCCCCTCCCTCCTCCCTTCCCCTCCTGTTTCTTCCCTCCTGTCTTATTCCTATAGACGCCCATCTGCTTCTGTAAAGTCAGAGTTACATTCAGGATAGCGAATCATGACTGAGAAACAAAACTTAAATGAGCCATGAAGACAGAGCAGGATGAAGAAAACCCAGTAATTGCTGAAAAGCCTAATTAGGCCTAGATGAAACGACTGAGAGAGAGTCTGTTTCAGGGGTGATGAAAGCTGCAAGCCTACAGTTATTGATTAGAGGATGGAAATTACGGTTAAAGAATCATTATTCTGTGCAGAGTAGAGGGATGGAGAAAGGGGAAAATGAGGAGCAGGTTGCAGTGATGAGTGGCTGCAGCTGGCTTTGTGTGCTGTATTGTTTTCTGTTAAGACTAAAAACAATGGGATGACCAGTGGACAGACTGTTCTGTTAATGCGGACTTGAGTTACATGCATTTAAGTCAAACAATCCCACTCTAGAATAAATGAAATTCAACCAACTATACTGGCAACAAAAGAAGAACTATCAACTGGTAATATAAAATCATGTTATTTTGGGCATTGTCCTTTAGGGAAATATTTTTTTAAAGATTGAAATGAGTTTGAACAGAACTCGAGTGTTTGATTAACAGTGCTCCACAGATAAACCATCAGACTGAAAGATCTATCATTAGATTATAAGATTGATTTGGGTGAAATTGAGAAAATAAACCCTCAATCTTCCTGCACGCTAAATTAATTTCTGCACCGCTGGCACTCTTTGTTTAATACTTACACCCTCAGTGTTGGCCTGAGAGACACAGAGTGAGATGCAGAGATTGTGATAGTTCCCATATGTGCACACAGACACCTGATATCCGCCCCGGTGCGTGAATCAACATTCTCTGTGAGTGACACAGATGTGCGCTCCGTCTGTTGAAGTTCAGAAGTTAAACAGTGGAGGGAGAAGGACAGAAGGAGATGAAGTGCTCTTCATTTGTTTATATTGGGAGAGGATACTTAATAGACCTATAAAACCTAATTGGCCAGACTGCTGACTGGCACTTTTCTACATCTTCATCTCTGTCCAACCTTGCGCAAACTCAGCCAGGTGTCATGTGAGATGGATTAGTAGCGATTAGCATCAAAGTTTTATGGATCTGCAATGAATATTAACACTTTCTAAAACTGTGGGGTTTTTAGCTCTGACCAAATAAATACAGATCTGTATTCAAAGACTGTATAACTGCCTTTCCACAACGGATGGTCAGGGCCCAAAATGGGTCATGGGGCTGGCTTTTTTTACATTGCCAAATGTCATGAGTAATAACTAAATCCATTTGAAATGCTGAGGAGAATTCTTGAAAAAGTGTAGGAGACATATGAGTTGACAGTGATGTAAACGATGTAAGACATAAACAGAAGAGATTTTCATGAACAGTGCATTGAAAGTCACTCAGTCATATTTATGTAAGGAATGAAATTATTTGTTTCATATGTCTGTTTATGATGGTTGTGATGGTAATTAACTAGCACTAACCTATCTGTGATTATCATTCTAAGTGCATTTATTCATGGCCAAAGAGTCAGTAGAAATGTAGACATTATTACACTTGATGTTTTTTGTAAATTTGGGTCCCCAGGAGACAAAAACTGATTATTTGGGTCTCCAGCTTTGAAAGTATAGGAACCAATGCTATATAGAGTGAAAATGTAGCATTAAGAAAGCTAGTTTGCATTTTATTTTGTTTTTTATTTAACTGGGAAGGGTATTATAGTTATTGGTTATTTAAGAAGAAGGGGTGGGAGTTTATTAGTTATTCTTCTTTAGTCTTTTAAAATATGTATTATATTATGTTTAAATGTTTTGTCAATTTATTGTTCTTTTTGACATTCAAATTCAAAATAAATACATCAATCAGAAATGGAAAATGGCAATTTATTTCTGCTTCTTATTTAGATGTATTCAGTAAGATTTCACATGAATGCATGCTGTAAATGATCCTTAATTCTGCCAAAGTCAACTTTATGAATATAGCACCTATCACAGACATATACAGTAGAACTACATATGTATAAATCATCATAAATTATTACATTAATTTTAAAAATGGTTTCAATAAAAATATCCACCTTTGCTAATGACAAATTTCTGATGCAGTTTGTGATACATAGGAGGTCCAATATACTCAAAGGTTTCATATGATTTTCAGTGACATGTGTGACTGGGTTACTGTAGGTGAGTTGGAATGGAATGACCCATTTAAACATCTGAGGAATACCCTCCATCATCCTGCTGCAGACACCTGCGTTGGCGATATTCTTTTCCAGATGTGATGTCATTTCCTTTACTTCCTAAATCGTCTGGCAGGTGTAACTGATTCTTTACACCTCCTGTGTGTGTTTTTTTTGGGTTTTTTTTTTTTTTTTTGTCAAGTCACGAACCATTTTTCTCTCTCTCTCTCTGTCTTTTTCTCATCTTTCAGTGTGCAGCTTTTGTTCTGCTGCTAAGAAAAACATTTGTCTTTTTTTGTGCTCTCTTTTTTCAGCCTCCTGTTCTTTCTCTCTGTTTTTGACTGTCATGATTGATTTGTATCGTGTCTGTGAATTTGAGCCATCAGTGGTGGCGTGTGTGTGTGTGTGTGTGTGTGTGTGTGTGTGTGTGTGTGTGTGTTCACTAAAGGCAGACATGGCGGTAACACACTAACTG
>JAPSES010000069.1:6300364-6316263 GCA_029822895.1 Maxillicosta whitleyi | reverse complement strand
TGTGAATTTGAGCCATCAGTGGTGGCGTGTGTGTGTGTGTGTGTGTGTGGGGGGGGCTCTACGTGAATGGGATTTAAATTTATGACTACAGAGGAGAGATACTGTTTGGCAACATTTATATATACACACACAGGTCCAGATGTTGCGTCCTCTGGCTGCCCTTTGGTGTTATTAGAAGTGCAGTTCTCTGACGGCTGTGTTACGCTTCCTTAAGCTGTTTATTGGGAAAAGGTGAACAGAGGCCCACAAACCCCTGAAACTGCTTTTCCATTGCTCCTGCTGGCAAAGCCTCGATGACATCTTTGTCAAAAAGCTCAAAAGCTGCGCGTGCCTTCATTTCCGGGCAAGGGATGACATCATAGTGGTGTGAGCTATGGACCGTGGATAGCTGTCTGCGTGAGAGACATCAGGCCAGTTGATTTGCCTTTTGCCCTGGAGTCAGCTGGCTCCGGCAGCAAAGCAAAGGCCTGAGGGATGCTGTAATGGTAAATCTGAGTCTGTCAGATCCAGAGCCGGTTCATAGAAAGGTGATATAATTTTAGTGTTTTTTTATTGATCCCCTGAAAGAGCAATTTTGCCTTTTTATCCTTCCCACGGCATAGGTAGTTTTTAAAACAGGATTAGATTTTTGTGTGTGAAATGTATGTGTCTGGATATTTGAAGTAAGTGTACAGTGTTATTTTATTAACTTAGGACCAATGGGAAGCAATGGGAAGTAGCCACAGTGTCAAAGTAAAGTCACTGCTAGTGTGTTAAAATGTAATACTGCTGATGACCACTAGATGCAGGCATCATTTGACTTTCTTTCAACTTCTTTCCACAAATACTCTGATTTGTCATTCTAATCCCAACTTTTCATCTATTATTTTGAGGGGCAGCATCTGATCTAGAATAAATCACACACACACCCACACACACACACACACACACACACACACACACACACACACACACACACACACACACAGTACTACCAGAGTGAAGCTGTGAAGAATAAGAAGGAGCAGAGGCCATCATCTTGTGCTTATGGACCGACTTTTTACAAATACACACATGTTGGTACCCTTTCATTGAAGAAAGAAAAATCCACAATGGTCACAAACACAACTTGAAACTGACAAAAGCAATGAACAAAAATGTGCAGAAATTTAACCAATGAAATTAGATGTTTGAATTGTGGTTCAACAGAATAATTAAAAAAAAAACAAAAAACATAACAAATCATATAATTCTTATCATAATTTGGGCCTAAAAGTTTGCAATGTTTGCATAAATCATGCATGCTGTTAACTCTAGAGAGCTGAATTTTGGTGCTCATGCAGGATGATCAGTAAATTCTCCACCTAGGAGAACCTCCAGGTTTTCGCTTTGCATCATTTTTTCCATATACTGCAGTATTTCCTTCAAATATTAAAATCAGTTAGAATTCATAGCTCAAAAATGGTGGCATAATATGATGATAACAGCCACAAATTGACTCATGTATACTTGTAATTCTCATTTCAGATTAGAAAATCATCATATCTGATTATATATTTTCCTCCTGGATGCACAATCATTATTAACCACTGTAATTTATAGGATGTTCTGATGTCTGCTGACAGTTTTCTTGGTTTCTGAATTGGACTTTGGAACTTCTATTTATTTAATAAAACTTATATTTCCTGAGTTTAGTTCATGTCTTTGAGAGATTTTCTTACTCAAGTTTTTTATGTTGTCTCATGTCAGTAAGTTACCATTACAGTCGGTTTGGTGAGTTTCACCCATCATCCTTTGTGCTTCCCTAGTTCCACCATTGTATCCAAATATGGTCACTTCTGGATCAAATAGCCAAGATGGAGACACCCTTAAGACAGAGTTGGTAGTCTAGAAAACAAACTACTTCTACTTGTTTTATACAGTCTAGACTTCTGACTTCCAGCTCAGCAGAAATTAAATCCGATGATGAATTGGAAATTGCAGACATCCCACTGACACACTCATCTGGTCCTCAGCACATCGGCATCTCTCAAATATTACACAACAAAAATGATAAAGCTGTTTACCCCCATATGTAATATGAATACAATTGGAAACTCCTGTTGCTTGCCAAAGATATGTATCAGATACCACATGTTGTTTCTCAAAGTAGTGCCAGAGTTGAACAGGAACCCGGAGCACATTAAAGTCGTCCGAACTCAACTTGTTCCTAGTTTGGTCAGAGTGCCAGCTCCGTATTGTCTTGCCCCTGGAAGGAAATCAGTCAGTGGTGGTGGTTATGAACAGCTCGGTTGCAATGAATTCTCTCCATGTCTGTTTATACCGCGGCTGGATTTAGCCTTACTTCTTCCCCCCACTCGTTTCTGATCTATTGCATTTTGGAGGTCTTAGTTTACTCTGGACCTCTCCCATACATCTGGGCTACTTTTCAGCTGTCTCACTTATATGGACTTATTAAGGCAAATACGAGTTCAGTTACCTGCACGAGGCATACCAACTGACTGCAAACTGAAAAATGATCTTGAGTCACGACTTAGGTGTTTATTCAATCCAGGACTTATTATCAACTCTGTCAGTGCTTTGGTAGGGATACTTCTGAAACGTGTTTGAGAGCCAGGTCAGTAGAGTGTTTTCTAATCCCTCTTAGTGGATAGAGGTATTTAGGAGCACACCAGGAGCCAAAAACATCTGTATAGCATTCAGATGGTGTCAGATAAAGCAGTGCTGTGGACAAAGATGTATCATCCCTGAGAGAGGTGCAGACGTAAAGCTGTGATTTGATGCCGGTGTGTGTTCTCACAACTGTAGCAATGTCAAGTTCTCTGGGAGCTGAGAACGATAAATTTAGCTTGAACCACCAGTGTGGCCTGTAAACACACGTTCATCTGATGATTTGTGATTTATCATATGGTCTGCTTCATTTACAGTGTCAGTTGTGTTGGAGTCAGCCATACATTAATGGAAAACATTAACATTTTTGGAAGTAACCTTTACAGTTGAAGGAGAAGACTTACTCTATCAACGTTATTATTTAGTGTGTGTTGGTGTCACAGTAGTAAGTCTAACTTTGCACATAGCATGGAAATGCATTCAGAGCTACATGTGCTTAGTCACCGTCCCAAGTGCTGATCAAGAAATGACTCACTTTAATTTTCTAATAACTTTATCCGTTCAGCAAAACATAATGCTATTGCAGTAACCCCACAGGAAAGGGAGTAAACTTTTTAACATTCCTTTTCATCTAAATCAATAAAAACATCAGTTTTACACTCTGAAATCCTTCAATTTCATCTCTTATCAACCTCTGCTGCACTTGGAGCAAACTAACATGTGTGTTGCATATTGTCCACAAGACTAATAAAAGAAATGCGCTGGAGAAGATTTGGGAAGAGTGAGCTGTACTAAATTGTTTTAAACAGTTTAAAGAAATTGAACTAACCAGAGCCCTGAATTCTCCCCCTCAGCAGTCAATTCTTAAACCACTAGGCAGGGAGTGTGGCAAGAGTGACGTCAAAATGGAAAGGAAAGGAAACGGGGTCTCAGTTTGAACTGATAGGGTCCACATGTGTTTCTCTCTTTCCACGAGTGTGCACAAACTGAATTTAATGCTCTGAGTTCATCCCTATTTGTCAAACTGTTACTTTCAGTTGCAGATTTACTAAATGCCCACAGGACTTACAGACCCAGCGTGTTTAGCGCATTTCAGGCCCCTGTTTCTTTAACTGTAACATACACTTCATGGAGTATTCAGAGCAGCAACATGGCAGATCGAGTTCTCTCAATTTGTTTTTACAATTTGTCATGCACAGCCAGTTAACAGTGACATGAAAATGAGGTGGCATACTCTGCAGAGAAGCAGTGAGGGTAACCTAAACTTTAACACCTAAGCCTGTCTTTTTGCTGTGTCCAAAAGTGCAGCCGTACTCCCTAGAGTCACTGTGTCCGTAAAAAAAAAAAAAAATCACAACTGTAATTTCTGGAAACATGTTTGGCTGAGAGGCTCCTGTTCCCCAGAAATGTCATCGCTGATATATACGCTTCATATGATAGCTCAGGGTAACTTTAGTATTTAGTGCACAGATACCAAAAGCGCACTTGATGACTGTGGAGACATTACAGGGAGTTGTGAGCTTGAAAAATAAGCCAAATGGCGTGCTTTTAAAGCTTTTAAAGCTGTGGTTATTTGCAGTCTACACTTTTAAGTAAGTAATTGACAGTCTACAGGCCTGCGTTACCCATCTTTTCTCTTCTTTTGTGCTCACATTTATTATTAGAGTGCATCTACAGCTTCAGTCAAAAGCAGCATAGAAATGAGAATGTGTACAAAGCCCTGAACCTTAACTTACAGATGTTTCCCATTCCATTTGCCTCTTACACCTCTTTAACGTGCAGTCTATACAACCAGCCACATTCTCTCGTTTCAACACTCTGAGTTGTTCTTAGCCATTGCTTCTAACAACGTGTGTCATTTGAATGTGAAGACCACCTATCAAACCCAACCTTACAGTGTTGTTTTGGTACGTGTTCGCCATGGAAACGGTGTAACAAAGTCTCAGGACCATGAATACATGCACAGACGCGGTGTCACAGTTTGGTAATCTAAGATGCACTTGGGGCAGAAGTCACCTTGTCTGTTACATCAACAAAAACAAGTGTTCCTTTCATGGGACAAGTTCTGTTCTGTCCAACCGCAGGGATCTGTCAGAGGCACCGGGGAATACTTCTGTCTGTCTTGCTTCCCCTCACTGTCTTTTCTCCCCCCTTCAAATCATTCACTCACCTCCTCATTATCTCGAACTATACTTCTATGTATAATGTTAGGGTTCAGCATTAAGACATAGTTAAGATCTACTGTGACAGCCTCAGTTGAATTTTTGTCTTTTTTGTCCTTTTAGAGTGCCAAGAGCCTCCAGAACAACAAGGACTCTCGTATCCTGTGGGCCACAGAAGGCTTTTTACTGACCACTGGCTTTGATATGGTGAGAAATAACTTACTTTATTTTAGAAGAAGTAATTCACCTGTGCAAACATATAAGGGTTGTGACTTTTTTACACATACTTGGGTGTGCAGATGCTTTATTATAAAATTCAGCTTGGTTATTTCTAACCTCAGCACCTTAGTTAAGTCTGATTCTGAATAAGCATTTTGTGGGTTTATTTAATTATGTAAGTAGTGAAATGTTTTAGACAGTTATTTGTGAGACTGCAGGCCTCACATATCATATTCCACATAATGTGATTTACTGATTTTTGAAAATTTACGATCATGCAACACAGAACAATATTTCATAGCACACTGTAGCTACTGTGCCTTCAGGCATTTGTCATAGTTATTATAGTTATAGTTTTAAAACAAACCAGCTTCATTTAATTTAAGGTCATAATTAACTGTAACAAAGTGACTAGCGCTGTCTCTAGACTAGAAGAAGTTCCAGGGTACTGGTTTCAAACCCAGCACCGCAGAGCCGTTCTCTCTCTCAGTGGGGTATTCTCCCAGTATGCCAGCTTCCTTCCATGTGTAACTCACCTGTGCACAAAACCAGCTCCCCCCGCCACCCTGTAAATGACATAAAATTTTGTACAAAACAAAGTGAAATGTACAATTTAGCAAGAAATAAAATGAAATAGAATCATCTTAGTGTTAATTTTCTCCCATCTCCAAAGACATGCACCTTAATATGTTATCTGGCTATTCTAAGGTCATCAGGGTGTATCTCACCCTATAGCTGGGATTGGCTCCAGCATTGTCTTCCATCCATCCATTTTCAACCGCTTAGTCCCTTTCGGGGGCGCGGGGGGGCTGGAGTCGACCTTCCAAAAGATTAAATGGTTCCACCAATGAATGAATGAATGAAAGATTATGGGACCTGTACTAAAAAACAATGGTTTTGTAAATCATATTTGATGCTGCACATTTCTTAAAGTTTTTCAGTTACTATAAAACAAGCTATTCCCTTGGTGCCTTAACAGAAACACTAAAACTGAATAAAAACTGAACAGAGATGATTAAATATGTTGAATCCAGAATGAAACAAAATCTAAAATATGCACTTGTAAAACTATCAAAAACAGAAAAAAAGGAAAAATAAAATATATAAAATAAAATAATTAATGAAAATGAACAAAAATACTGACGCAGGTTCATGTTGCTCCACGTCACTGTGTGTAGATGCGGACTCGGGAGGTGAAGCTGTGGGACAGCAGGAAGCTGAGCTCTTCACTCAGCTCAGTTTCACTCGGTACTTCCAGTGGGTAAGTCCTCAGTTTTATGAAAGTGTTGTCCCCATTGCTGCTGTGCACAGTGTTTATCGTAACAATACTTTTAATGTCTGTCAGTGGGAGTGAAGAGGTCATGTGTCACAGGGTGACTCTGATCGGACACACCAAGTTCACAGGGTTCATGTGTGGCATGTGCATATTACTGTCATTTGCATAAGAAGAATGATGTATGGAGAGCTGCGGTATTTTATGAAGCTTCCTCCTAACTGCAGCATTCAGACCTCCCAGAGCTCTGACACTGTCCTTCTACATTCCTACCATTTCCTAAGTCAAAGCCACACACAGAGACCTCTCTCCTCCCTCACAGCTGAGGATAGACTGTTTTGGATGCGTATACTCTGCGTCCTTCTGTCCATATAACTACTGCACAGGTTCAGGCGACAGCAGCAGTCACACTGACACTTTTCCCTCCAGTTCATCACATGTCACTTCTGCTCCTGACCCTCTACTGTCTCACTGTTTATTTTTCCTAAAACGGCTGCTGAGTACCGACCCATGAGAGGAAGGTAATGGATCCTTTGTCAGATCCAAATTATGCATTTTACTGCTATTATAAACAGGTTGGCTGGCCAAGTTATTTCAAACTAGAGCAGACCAGACTCTGCCAGGCCCTGCACTATGCTGCAGTGGCTACATAAAGGTCTCATTATTATTACTTTTTAAAGGCACAGAAGTAATGAAGTAATAGGTATAGCAGTAAAGAGGTAGATGTGTTCATTGCCTCTACAGCAAAAACAACGCTATGTCTGATTGGCAGAGGTATTCCAGAGACTGTACCTGGTGTCGGTGTAATGGCATCTTGGATTAAAGGTGTATTAACTACATTTATATATGCAGTATAAATGCATCCCAGAGGAATGTCATTGTTATTTTCCTCTTGTAAGTGTATGTAAAAGAAAGGAATGTTTAGGAGCTGACCCAGTAGGGTCCTCCTCTGTCCTCATGCCCGCCACGCATCTCCATTTTCTCCACTTCCTCTTTCATTTGACTCAGACAGATAGTTGCCTGTCTGAGAGCCTCATTGGAATCCATCACATTGTGTGGTGCCAGCATACTTTTCATGGAAAATAGAGGATATCTGATCCGCACATGCCACATTCTTTGACTTCCTTTTACCAAAGCAAATATGTTTTTTTGTCACATTCATTCTGTATGTCTGGAACATTTGCCACAAAACACTATTGTATAAAGCTCATCATGACTGGGGTGTCGACAACCACAGATGATGGTGTTAATTAGTTAATTTTATTGGAGGTTGTGTCTCCTTGGTGGCTCTGCTTGCAGACAGAAGAATGTGAAAATTTGTTCAGGGGGCTGGTGCTGCAGTTTTGTGGTGTGATGATGGTACTTGAACAGAATTTACCAGCACTGTGAGGATTTCTACAGAAATATTCTGCTCATCTGGTGACAAGCTGTTACGCCTGCTTACTCAGCCACTGTCTCATCATCTATGAGCCTGTCCACACAAACCTAAATCTCAGATTTATTAAATAAATTCTATAAGGTCTTAACACACTACAGTCATTTCCCACTGAACATAATTGTGGGGTGTGTATTATCTGTGATATGTCCCAGTGTATTAAATCACTTCCATGATCCTATCATATACTGGTATAGTGTGTCAGAGTGCTATCACTCTCAAGGCCACATCTTTTCCAGATGCCATCAGGCCAGCCCTGATATAAACCAGGTAGAGATGAGACCTTGCCCTTTACTCTCATCATTTTCCATTTTCTTTTTATTCAGTGTTTCACCACACTTTTATTTTTTCACTTAAAATTCCAGCTTATTGTTTGCGTTTAGCCCAAAGAAATATCTGGAGTTAACAGAATATGGAATTTACTGTTCTACTATTATGCATCTCAGCTACATTAAAGCAAGATTATAGTCTTCATTTTATGTTTTAAAACAAGTGGATTTTTTTCCCCTTGCCAAAAGAGTGGATAGCTTCAAGGAGCATAAAGAAGACAAAGAGGAAAAAGTCAAAAAGTAATAGATCGGTTGTTATTAGTTGCAACAACATAATTTTCCCACCTCTAACTCTGTCTAAATGTTGCAGTAGCTGTGACCAAGGTACTGTCTGAGCTTTTGACCCAAGCTGCTGTCACAAACCGAGACCCTTTTCATGTCTTGCTAATCTTCTCAGTTGGAAGCATCCAGAAAACTGTCGAGAACAAACAAGGCTTCTGGGATTAAATTGGGGGGAAAATGTAATCACTACCTCCTATTCAGTCAAATCCGTCTTAGGGCTGGCCAAATGTGTTATTAAGTTTGGTCAGTGCTAGATGGAGAGTGCAAATGCTGATAACAAATTGCTGGCCCGTTTCAAGGTTACGAGCGAGTACAGAATGTGCATTGTTGCTAACTGTTTACTCAGCCTGACTGTATCAGTGTTTTACACTAAGTTGGGAACAACCAGTTTTTATTTACCATCTCACTCTACTGTACTTTCTATAGAAAAGACATTGTTCTTTGCTATAATTTCTTGTAGTTCCTCCAATGTGTCCTCAAGTTGCCTTTGGCCGTAAAGCTTTTAATTCTTCTTTTCTGGTTTAGCACAGTAGGTTTTCTGTGGATAATTATGTTTTAGTTTAGCAGTGCCTCAGTGCCTATCTCTTGACTATGACAGAGACGAAATGCAATAATCAAAGAGAGACCTTGTTTCCATTTTTCTCTGCACTTGATAGATTGAACCATGCCATTGTACATGTGCAGCGAAGGAAGCTCAGAGTCAAACATCCATAGTGGGGCATTTCCTCTCTGTCATTTTAAGCCTGAGGTGGATATAAAGATGGATTTGTTCTTTTTTCTGGCCTGTTTTTAATTAAAAGGACTGTGGTAAACATGCTGTGTAATTGAAGCAGTGAGCTGGCTTGTATCAGGTTAACGGTGCTCGTCCACAACATTCAGTAGGACTGTTTTCTTTGGAGTGTCACAACATAAAGAGGCCCACAGCATGAGCCAGTAAAATGGGGTTGTGGGTGGAATATAATTTGGACAGAGAATAAGACAGGGGAAATGTTTATTTTTCGGTCGGGGTTGAAATGGAGACTAAGGCATCGAGGCATGGATGGTGATGAATCTGAGAGGGGTGTTTTTCAACTGTGTGGAGGTAGCTATTACTGTAGGCTTGTTTTCCATACAAGCTGCAGATCTGGACACTGAAGAGTGGCATGGATCAGTGTATGTAGAGCTGTCTTCCGTCTATAAAGCTGAATTATAATAATGAGTTTAATTGGGCCTCTAAGTCAGCTGCAATCACTGAACTTTACAACCAGCCACGATTGCAACCAGCTTGCTGTTGAAATGCTCAGCACGTCATGATAATTATCCATATCCCCCACTTTAGCAGTTATACACTGAGAAACACCACATTCAGTGTTAACACTGCAAAGTTGCAATGATGCATGTCTCTATAAACTGATGTTGGACATTTTGTTGGGAATTTAATATTAATTTAAGATTTTATTCATACCAAAGCTGTCAATTCTGCTCATGTTTCAGATTCTTTTTCTTTTTTTTGTGTTGAAAAAAGTTAAAAAAGAAAAAGTGAATTAAAATGACATGTAAAAAAAAAATCTCCTTTCCATCTTTACATGAAAACCATTTTACAGTCTGTGATTGTAGCCGTGCTTGTCTCTCTAACCTGTCTCAGTCTTGTTGCATGTCTCTTGAAGTAAAAATGCATGAGTTTTGACATCATAGTTTTGCTTTCAGTTAAAGGAACATGTTCAGAAGCATACCGTTCAAAAGGATTGGACAATTTGAAATTTGTTTTTGATTTCCATTCCTAAAACAGACTGCAAAGTCTCCAAGGGTCAGTTGTTTAGGATTGAGCATAATGAAACTATAATCTTTGCAAACGTTTTGGCTTCGCTAAACGTCATCAGTCATTACTAATCTTCTGCTACTTTTTTCCAAGCATAGGAACCTAAGTGGACAAACATAAGCACATACACACGTGGATTTGTTTTCATGGTGAACTGCTGTTTTTTCATTCTTCTGGTATGAAGTAGATTTAACAAGATGGCTGTGATCTGGTGCGTACTGGTATCGGTATTGCTTTCCAATTGGAAAGGACATAAGCCTGTCTCTGGAGAGTCAGCCCCAATGTTTTCCCAACACAGTCATGGGTTACACAAAGAGCTAGTCCTCTGAGGCGGCACTGCTGACAGACTGCTGAGGGAGCGAGATTTTGCTGTGGATGGATAAGAGTGCCCCAGGTGTGATGCACATACTCGCACCCTCTGTTAACTCTGGACAATCTTTTTCTCTGTGTGTGTTTTTTTTTTTTTTAAACCAAGGTCGTGCCTGAGAGTAGGGCCCGTGCATTCAGTGTAATTGAGCCAAACTCCCTTTAATCAGATGGATTGAGTCGAAGCCTGCGCCCCAGAAGGGGAACCAGCCTTTACAGAACAGTCCCCCCTTTCTCCCACCCAGCCCCGGCACTCTACAATCAGTCCCAGATGAAGGCTTTCCTGTGGGGATTAGGTGCAGCTGCAGTACTGCTAACCAAACCAGACCAAAAAAAAAAAAAATGCCACAGAATGTTTGAACGATCATTTGACCTTGCTCCTTTCTCAAAGTTCACTTTCTAAAAGCGAATGAGGCTTTGTTGTTAGAGTCCGGCTTCAGAAGCGTTATGTTTAAGACAAAACTACAATTCTCTGGTGATCTTCAGGGTCAAGTTGACAATTCAGCTGCTGCAGCCTCTCCAGCAGACCATGGGGGATGGGACGAAGTAAAGATGTGACCGCACACGCTCTGTCAAAGAACCTGAACTCTGCATTCTGACAGTTGAAACACGGTGTCTGGAATCTGTTAGTGATTTGGGGTTTCAGTTTGTGATTCAGTGGAGGGGGAGTTTGACCAGGAAAAAGACGAAGTAGGAGGGATCTCTGAAATCCCCTCTTTTTTACTCCATGAATAAGAGAAGTCCTCTGTTTACTTTGATGCCTCGTGATCAATTGTCCTTAATCCCAAGGTTTACTAACCTGTCAGAAATATATCCACCAGTCTTGTTTTTATCCATACCTGACCACCTACTAGAACTTCTCTTTTTCCCTTAGTATCTTTTAAGCAAGGTGAAATGGAGGGAAGGATCAGAGTTTTTGGAGGTGCTGGTGTCTGGGATTCTAATTAGGTTCTTTTTTAAGAGTAAAGCCTAATGGAGCCTTTCAGAACTGGTAAAAACACATGGAAGTATGTGGAGCGTTTGGCAGGGCATATTTAATATAATTCACAGAGGGTTTTGATTTCATCCCACAGGTATGTGCTCAGCACTCCGGGGATCAGAAGGACCCTTTTGTGTGAACTCACCACAGAAGGAAAAATAAAAAAAAGTCTTTCCCTCCCACCTTCAGCTACCTCCTTCCTTCCAAACTTCCACTTTTCTTCTTCCATTCACCTTTATTTTCTTTTATGGTTTGAGTTATAATTTCATACAGACTAAAACTGGAGATCGTTTGTCAAAAGAAGCTGCTCTTCATTACGTAGCAGTCGAGAAAGCCCTAATTCTGTTAAGGTAATTGCACAGATGACTCAAGTTTTTTTTCAGGATGTTTTAATTTAATCTGTCTCCGTTTTGGAGTTTGAGACGTTGTCAGACTCCACTTTCCATCTTTCACAGAAACAGTAGAGGAGTTGCACTTGCAGCTGCAAATATACTGCCTTTCTCTAACATCTGGAAATATATCTTTTCCCCTTTATTAAAAATGTACTGGCAATAACATTAGGAATCTTTGCCCTACTGAAAGTCTTCACACTGCTTTGCACCATCCCAGGTCTATTTCAGCACTTTCCTCTCTGCTCAGTGGGGTACGTGTCCAGTAGCTGAACGTCTGATAGAGACGTGAAGATGGAGACTAAAGTGAAAACAGGAATGGCCATTATTCATAACACATACATGCAGTGCCTAAAGATGAATGAACCTTATGATATTAAGTGTCATACTACAGAATTTGAGGCAGATCCACAATGACATGTTGAAGGAGGGCTTCCATATTGTAGGACCAGCTTTGGGTGAAAATCTGCAGAATTAGTTTAGTCTTACACTTTTGTCCAAATTCCCTGTTTCTCCATCATCTTTCTACTTTCCCTGACTTCATACTTCTGATTTGATTTGCCTGTGATATCTTTCTAGTCAACATGTTCTCATTTACTCCTCACTTCTCCCTTTCCAGGTCTCTGTCAACGCTTGCCAGTGTTTTATAAGAGCCATGATTGTCCCTTTCACAAGATTTAGGAAGCATGGCGCGGCATAACTCCTGTTTTTAAATCATGCCTAGTTTCTGAACGCCAGTCACCTCCTGGACGCCTTCCATCTCCCTCTGCTGTGGTAGAAAGAACGATACGAGTGATGGAGAGAAGTGTGTTTCCCATTAGTCGTTCGTTTCCTCTGCCCTGCACCCCACCCACCCACACCCTGCAGCCTGGCCTCTGTAGCTGCATCTGGGACCGCTGCAGATTGGCAGCCTGTCACTGCACACCTCATAGCCTAAGAGAGAATAATAGAGGTACAAAGGAAGCGATAGAGAACTGGGGATATTGATGCATGCAGACAAGCAGGAGTCGGCCACATAATTTATGTGCACATATGCACAAGGGAGTCGCCAATAGATTGAAATTACACAGTGCCTGATAAAACTGAGATGAAAAGTAAAGTAGTTCTGACTTTCAGTGATTTGTCAACATAAAAGTCCATTTGATATGAGTTGAAGTATATACCGTATATATACTGTCTTTATTTTACATAACCAGTTAAGTTTATTTTTACATTTGAGCTTTAAAAAAAACTTTGACCCATGCCTTGGCTTTTCATTTTGAATCATTGTCACTTAAGATGCATTTATATTCACCCTTCTGTTCCATTCCACCCATTTTTGTCTTTTTATTCCACTTTGAACCCTGTCATATGGGTGTCCTTACCACTTTTAAATTTTTTTAAATTAATTAATTAATTAATTTTTATTCCTGCTCCGCTTTGTTAAATGTAACTTGCTTATTTCAGGCTACTATTGGTAAAATGCTGTACTGTTCTTTTATTATTGTTTTTCTTGTATTCATGGCTGGTTTAATAGCTGCTGGCATTGGAGGTATTTTCGCTACTTTGGTACATATCATCATTTGCTAATATCAGTGGTATATATTCTTGATCTGATTTTATTTTTCCTTATTTTGATATTTTCACCTTTTTAGGGATTCATTTTTGGTCCATACTCATAAGATATAAAGTAAAATTGTACTTTAACTGCAAAACAAAGAAACAAAAAAAAAAACATTTTAGTGTGCCTTTCTATATTGATTTTGCCTGTTTTCTCCAAACCACATATTTTTCCTCTCAGCCCTCTGGTTTCCTCAACCTTTAAAATGGGTAAATCTAGGTCATATCTCCTGTTGGTGCTGATGAGGATCTGGAGTTGGTCCCAAAGTGCCTTCAGTGGCAGCTCACTGCTCCTAATGTACTAAATACATGCATGCGTATTAGGATGGGTACGATTGGTTAAAAGACCAAATGCAGGGGATAATAAAGTAACTTAACCATTAACATTTTAAGCATCAGTACATGCCCATATATATTTAATTATAATTAATCTTAAAATTGATCCCATTTTGATTTTAAATCTAATATTCTGCACACTGTGCTACTGTTCAAGTAATTATAATTCCAGACAACGCAGACTGACAATAGCAATAACCTCATAATTTTGCAGCCAGCAGCTGTGTTCTTAGCTGGTCTATTATCAATACAGCACTCCTCAGCATCTGGTATAATAAAACAAAAATCCAAGCAGTCTCTTTCTTTTTTTCTTTCAAGTGAGTTAGAATGACCACACTTTTCCAATCCTTTAATAGATGAAGCAGGCTACGTGGATTGTCTGTTCGTTGTATTGTTGTATTTTATGACTGTGTTTCCAAGATAGAAACCAGTGATCCTGAGCCCATTATTGGCAGGTCTGCTGTCTGAAAAAGAAACTCGAGAAACCAGAAGGAAATTCTTTATTAAAGACGGTCCTTGATTGGCCGATGGCAGGTGGGCCACATGTGCTCCTGGCTGATGTCACTTCCCATGTGGGCCCTATTTGTCTGCCCACAGCGTGGAAACATGTCAGTGTCAGTGAGGCAGGAGTAATATGCCACGCTTAGTTAAATGAGAAAAGTGCTGAGGCATGCTGCCGCTCACAGCCAGTGTGTGTTTTTTGCATCATAAACAGTCATTTGAGCGTATGCTCCAATGCCTCACTGTGTTTTCATTGTGTTGCTGAATACATCAGAAGTTGAGCCCCACTAACAGGTGTACTGTGGACATAGATAGCTCTATGTGTTTGTGTGCTGATGTATATGTTCACATTTTGCTGAGTGGTATGGGGACAAAACAGAGGAAAAGAGCAAAGAATAACCTGAACAGCGTCAATGCCTGTCAGATTTCTTTCGTCTCTATGGAATTGTTATGACAACAAAAGGCTCCTCCGCACCTGCATGGCCTCCCTGTTTCTCAGCACAGGGTTATGTGTGTGTGTGCCTCTGTGCAAGTGCACTTGGCCTAAGCAGATTAAAAAATTTCATCAAAATGTAATTGGTGGGAGAGTTGAGGAGGTGGTGGTGGCCAGGAAATAATTTCCCCATTGTGTAACCCAAGTTTGAGGAGGAGAAGAGAAGAAAGGGTGGAGGACCCTGAGGGGGAACACCGGTTGGTCTTTAGTTTGTGTGCTCTTGAAGAATCCTCTGTGGACTTTCTTGCCTTAACATCCACTGAAAGTCCTCTGTCTGAAGCCTAACATTATTTCACTGAGGTCAATTAGTCAGTCAGCTATTGTATGGTTTCTTTGTGCAACACTTGGTGGGGCAGGGGACTGAAAAGTTGGGGACAAGTGGGAGGTAAAGTCTTCCAAAAGTTGGGAGTGTAAGCCTTCTATTGTGCCACTGCTCTCTTTTGTCTCACATGCTTTTCTTCTGCTCATAAAAGATGTTGAAGAAAGTGGATTTTAGCATGATTACTGATTCAGAAAAATGGTTTTAAATTTAAGTTCACTTGTTCTAGAAATTTTGCAATAAAAATACAGATGTCTTTCTCTGTTTTTTTTTTTTTTTTTGGCTCAAATATATGCGATGAATGGAGTTTGCATATGAAAAGACAATCTCAGTTGTATCAATAGTTCAACCCTAACAAATAATAGATGACATAAAGGCTAGTAGAGTACTCGTGTTTTTCATTTATGCAGAATGACTCAAGGTTTGGTGGCAACTCCACCAGTTTTGAACTCTTAGATACAGATAAATGAAGTTGATGATCTTTGCTTGGTTACATGAAATGATATGAGGAAAAGTAGATAATTTAATATTGATCTGCAGTTCTTCATTTGTAGCTAGTTGTTAAATGGTGCTTGACGTCTGTCTCCATGTTTTGTTGTATTGTATTACAAAAATGGAACTGCAGGTGTTTCTGCAAGCACTGATGCAGATAGACCTGCAAAGATGATGTGAAGGGGGTCTATTCTGAGGAGCGCTGGCTGTTGGAAGGTCCACAGAGTCACTGTTCGGGGCACTCGTCCATGTTCAATGCCTTGTGTGTGTGTGTGTGTGTTAAGGGGATGTGGGGTGCAGGTGTCTCTCATGCAGCAGTCCAACCATGAGCTGGAGGG
>JAPSES010000069.1:6272496-6291506 GCA_029822895.1 Maxillicosta whitleyi | reverse complement strand
TATCTCAAAATTTTGACTTTTTATCTCATAATTTTGACTTAATGGAACTATTTTGGTTGGCGTGAACGGGCCACCATACTGATGTCTCAATAATTAAAAAAAACAATAAAAAATTAAATGGATTATATTTTTGAACAAGAGTTTCACTCATTAGATTACTATTTTCAACATTATGCAAATTACATGGCCCTTTTTTTAATTTTGCCTAAGACTTCCATTAAATGCTGCCGTCTGTTTATCTGTGATCACAGTAACTGCCATGTATTACCTAATTTTGACTTGATAAGTTCTTCCTATAATAACAGTATAACCATGCATTTGTAGTGTAATGACTGACATTATCTACAATTTTTAAATTATTGTAACCCTTAAAGTATGTTTGTTGTTGTTGGTGTTTGCTCGAATCAGTCAAAAATGCAGTACAAATAATCAGGATGACCAATTTAACTTTATTTGTAGCTACAAAAACACTCGGATACGGTTATTGTTTGTGATTTCCTAACCCACCAAATCAAAAGTTTGACTCTAATAGAGCTTTAAGTTTGGTTTTGGCATCTGTTTGTACAAGGATTAAAAAAGACTCACTACCACAGAGAGGAGAATGAAACAAAATGCCAGGATGAAAACTACGTTCAGATTTTAAGTTGTGACTCAGTTTTAATCATCCGTTTCCAGTGTGAAAGGATATGGAAGGCCGTTCTTGGGGTCAGGGAGTAGAGATGGTAATGATGAGTGACTAGAACGGAAAAAAATATCTGCTTTGGGGAAATCACACTGCCATTTGTTTTTATATCTAATAATTTGCCAAACAGCACGTGAAATGAATTACATGTGTGCCTGCTGATGTATTCTGCCAAGAAGCAACAAAGTCAAATTCTTCCTCTTGCTTTCTTTTCCTGTTTTTCTTGCCTTCTTGCTTCTCATCTTTCTCCTGTTGCTTTTTGTCAGAGTAGCATCTGGGCCATCTGCTGGCACGGACTGGCAGCCGTATGGCATTGGACAAACCGGTGGCACACCACCCATCATCTGTTATTAGTACTTCAGACAGATTTAGAGGGAGGGGTGGTGGGATGTGGGGCAGGAAAGTTGGAGTGAGTAGAGAAATAAGCAGGGAGCCAACTACTGGAGCCAGAGAACCAGGTTCCAAAAACAAAGTGGTGGTGTGTTTTCTTTACTCAGCTCTTCTTTTCCTTCTCTGCTCTGCTCTTTTGCTCTCTGTTGCTACTCCTTAGGAAAAAAGAATCCTAGGTGCTCGCTGATTTGTTTGCAGCCACATGAAAGAACATGATTGCAGCTCAGGAATAATAGAGGGCAGTCTCCCTAGACAATAAAAATCACATCTCATTTTAGTAGATGTTTTAAAATGATGTTGCTGCTTAAACATTTTGTATTGTACTCATTACTTTATAATGATCCAAAGGCTTTGTCTTGTCTTGACTTTTGTGGAGTTAATTTCATACCCCCTCTGATTACTGTAAATAGTGCTGGCTGTGGTTGGAGAGATGGTGGGGGGGTTACTGTGAGGTCAGCTGTGCTGTGTGGGCAGTGAGGCTATTGGTAAAATTGAAAACAGAGGAATAGAGACGAGAAAAACCGACAATCAAATAAAGGGTTGAAAAGTGTAAGCGTCATTTGTAGTCACATGACCCAGTGCTTTAATAGAAAATACAAGCTGAAAGGCAGTGAAAATAGAAAAAAGTTTATTCAGGAGAAATATGTAGTCACTATTGGATTTTTTTTTTTTGTGTGGTGAAGAATTGTGAAAAGGGTCTCAAGAAGCTACAATGGGGGCCATTGAGCAGTTCAGGCTGAAGTAGCGTCAAAGTTGGCTCTCATTCAGGAACCAGGTTTCTCTTAAAGCCAGGGAAAGAAAAGAGGAACTGTTTTATAGAAGGAAAGGAGAGAACCAGACTCACACATGTACACATGCACATACTGTTCACCCTTTGTACATGTTGCCTTCACATACATGAACAGTTGCAGATCCCTGGCCAGAGACAAAGACAGAAACATGCTTGCATTCTTTTAG
The DNA here is from genome assembly GCA_029822895.1 of Maxillicosta whitleyi. NCBI lineage: Eukaryota > Metazoa > Chordata > Actinopteri > Perciformes > Neosebastidae > Maxillicosta > Maxillicosta whitleyi. The sequence goes on along the minus strand of JAPSES010000069.1, from coordinate 6,289,477 downwards.
CCCCAGGCATTATTCTTATCTGACCTCATCTTTGCATCCTATCTGTCTTTTTACCTGGAGTGGCTCCAATGTGCACACATGCTCACAATTTAAGCCTCATCCATTACCTGCTATCCTGCATTTTTTTTTTTTTTAATTTGACAAATAAGAGACAAATAGAGGCTAAGCCCTGTGACGAAAAGAATGAGAATGTCTTTGTGTTAAGTTTATGAGAAAAGGAATTTTAAAAGTTTAAGCAGTGGAAAAATGACAAAGTAAGTAAATCCTGGCATGCATTGTTTCTCTAGTTTCCTTAGGAAGTTTGCTCTCTGAGCAAATTGGTTAAATAGGGTCTGCATGACAGGAGTGGTGCTGTTTTATGGGTTTGTGTTGTTTCTACAATGCTGTACACAACAGCTCCCAGCTACATGCTTAGGCCAGTATGCATATTTGTTTTTGGGTGTGGGTGAATGTGCGTGCATGTTGCTTCTATCCCCTACCAACATCCTACCTATAAAACACATGGGTGGTCAGCCTGTTTATTGTGTGGGTTTGCAAACAATGCTCAACCATTAGGTTTAGGCTAGTAAATTATCCACAATGAATAAATCTACTCATTACCTTTACCCAGATGTTTTCAATCATAATCTTAATTTCCATTTTGCATCCCACTCAATGCAGTTACGAAAGAACTCCAAAGGCTCTTGTCCACTGAAAGTTCACATAAAACAATCTTGTAAATGTTGGTTTTGGGTGATGGTGAACTGTTGAATACAGCAAAGAGAATGTAGGAGTTTTGTTTCTAATTTCACTTTGGAAACTGCTGAAATGTTATAAAGTATTTAATCCAGTTGTAGCCGTGCTTTCTGGATCACAGTGTTAGTTGTTACATCAGTTCAATGAGTGAAATATCTCAAAAACAGTTTTGTCAGTGTGAAACAAACTTTGCTTTTCACCTCTCTGGAAAGGGATTTGCAAACATACACAAATACTCCAAATGTGCTGTTCCAGTAAAAATGCAGTACAATTATGGATGCACTCTTACTAATGTTCTCTCTTACTCTGTCTTGGACTCTCCCTCCTGTGATCTTCCTCACCCGATGAGTGATGGCCTAAAGTAGAAGCAAGTAAAAAGCAAACCTAATCCTCCCACCCCACCCGCCAATCTTTACCTTTTATGAGCGAATGTGGATGAGACAAAAACAAAAACACTGTTTTAGTTTTTGATATTCATTTAATGATAATATCAACTTTTTTCCACTTGTACAAATAAGTTCACAGAATTGAAATTTTAAAAAAATCAGAATAATGACAAAACGCTTCCCAAAATTAACAGGGAAATATTCACATTCACATTGAAAATACTTTTTGTTATCTTCAATGTATATTATTTTACAGACAAATATTCCAGTTGTATGGAGTGATTGTTTTTGTGGGCCTTTAGGATGTTTTGTTAGTATAAATATGTCATTGTAAATACTGTAGGCAAATAGATGAACTTTATAGATTTGTATTTGGTGTGTATACTTAATTTTGTTTGGAGTTGTTTGGAGCCTGATATACTCCTAGGTATGTGGGCTTGTGGGGGATGATAGTAACTCGATGTCTGCAGGTCTGTACACAAGACAGAACATGCACTTGCATTATCACTGAAGTTGACATTTTACATGTTGTATACACACACACACACACACACACACAAACAAACACACACAAAAGATTACTTTGAATCATTCTTTAACCATTCTCGACAGATATTGATCTCACCACTCAGCCTGTGTCTACATTATTACCTTCCTGTTGCAGTGTCTGGATAAGTGCAAGTGAGCAAATCTATGATCCTCATTACCCAGGAGGAAACTGAGCACACCGTTATGTAGAGGAAGCTATTTTTACTTTAGGGAAACACAACACACAACCGCTTTTTTGCTTTGTTGCGGGCCAAGAAAAGGAGTATATGAAGTTCTGTTTTCCTGTGTGTGTTTACTGTAACTATAAACTGGAAAGAACCCAGAAGGAGTGTTCAGTCAACTTCAGTCAGTCTTCACCTTTCTGCTTTACCCTTTCTCTTAGTGACAGCAAAGGAGACCAAAGGTTTCAGAATGGAAAAGGGGGATTTAGTATCAAGTGTGTCCAGACTCACATCTACTTAGACTGTCTGATATTCTGGACGCAAAGCCCTTTGACTGACTTCGCTGGTACCAAATGAGTTTTAATCTTCAAAGATTTTAATCTGCTGTTTTGTCTGTTAGTCACAAGAAGAGGGGGTGGTGGGCACAGGGGGATATTAACAGTCATAATGTTGCACAATAAAAAATACAACAGAGACACAAGTATAAAAAAACACAATATAAAACCAAAAAAATCACAAGATAGCCAAATAAAGCAATACAAGCATCATCTATTTTCTCCGCATGACTTCATTTGGTGTCTTAAAGATCATTCACAGCAAGTACTGCTCCCTTTGGGGTAGTACTGAGGAGTTTCAACACACAACAAAAACATTTGCTGAGTATTTAAGTGGGCTGTTGTGATTGGCAAAAGGTAAAACAGCCCTGTTTTAGTGCACACTCCTTTTATCAACAGATTAAAGAGGTCACTCTGCCCCTTTACCCTACATTACAGCTACTGGTAGCACACCATCTGTCCCAGCATCTCTTGAACTGTCGCTGACAGCACAGGCGACATGACCATTCCATCAGTGTGAGTGGAGAAGAAGAAGCAGATTGCAGCATGTAAATGTAGAGGCACTTATGATGCTTTTCAAGTCCAAACAAATGTTTCTGAACACATTTAATGTCTGCTTAGACAACAGGAGGGCATTAACTTAAATATAGTCTATGTCCAGTTTCTCCTTTGCTGGTTTTTGACTCATCAACTGTCCTCCTCCTCTCTTACAGCATTTGTTGCTGGTTTGTGTATTTCACCAATGGTAAAAACACAGCTGAGGCATTAACATCCTCCATTAATTCTGAGTAGTCCTGGCACATGTGTCAAAAGTAAGACGGCTTGTGTGAAGACATATTGTTATTCGATGTACAGTGGTCCTGTAGCAGTAACACCTCATATTCCAAATTGCCATTCTGAACAGCAGGTTCAGGGATCATAAGCTGAGGCTGTTTTTGAGGCAGTGCCCCATTGTCCACAGCAGCCTTAACTCCATCTAACTCCAACTGGGAAGGCTCACAGTCTAGGTCTAGGTGACCCTTAGCCCTCTTCTTCCGGAGATAGCATATGACACCCACTGCTGCTGCTATAAGTACCAACAGAAGCAAGATGGCAATTGCAGGCACTAGCATGGTAGTCAGTTCCTTCTCTGTATACTGGCGCTTTGAGAAATTGTTTTCAGGAGCTGTATGAGCCTCAATGCAGACACTGTCAATACCACTGGGAGCACCTAGTGGACTGGCACATACAGTATAAGTGGAGTTAGGCTTCAGACCTCGGAGTACATACTCTGGGTAAGATGCTGGTAAACTGAGCTGGATTGGTCTTCGATCTGGTCCAGAGAGATTGCGGTAGGTGAGGCGGATCGCACGGGTTTTGGGGCGCATTTCAAAGTAGCGATGAAGATCTAGCAGGATGGAAGTTGGTGTTGATTGATGTGAACTGATGTCCGGTACATCTGCGTTGACAGTTGGCATGGGCTTTTCAATTTCAGGGGGGGAAGGTATATCCTTTTCCTGGATTTCACAAAATATTCCAGAAGTACCAGGGAGACAGGTACACTCTACTTGACCATGCTCATCTAAACGACAAGTACCCCCATTCAGACATGTGTGAGAGGGGCAGAAATGTTGCCCATCCTCTGGATCTATGTTGCTACTGCTGCTTGGGGAAGCATCAACAGGAGGTAGGGGTGAGTCATTTTCTTTGTCTATAGGCTTGTCACTGGCTTTTGGGCGTGGTATTGCTCTAGTAGTACTTAATGATGTCGTGACTGGAACATGCATGGTAGTAGTAGTAGTTTTGACTGTACTAGTTGTGACTGTAGTTGTGGTAGGGCAGCCAAAATCCCTATGCTCAAGTCTTTCCAGCACTTTTCCAGCATTAATAGGTGGGAAATGGCAGCGGGTCTCCTCTGTTCTTTCCAGCGTGATACTCTGGGCTCTCAGCCATCTTGGGAACCAGGCTAAAGTGCAGAGACAGTTGAAAGGGTTCTCTGCCACTGTGAGTTTCCTAAGGTGGGGGAAGAGCTGAGAAAACTCATCAGGAAGGCCCTGCAAGCTGAGGCTGCTTATATCCAACTCCTGCAATTCACCAAGATTTTGCAGGTCTTGAACTTTCAGAGGACCCATCGGGTTCCCAGCAAGACTGAGGTGAATCAGCCCTGGGGTCTCTTTTAGCACTGGTGGAAAGGTCTCAAGTTGGTTTCCAGAAATGTCCAACTCATGCAGATTTTTCAAATTTCCTATCAGCTCCTTATTCAGGCTGGTGAGCCCCACCCCTCCAAGTTTGAGCGACTCCAGGTTTGGCATCTGGAGGTCTGAGGGGCCAAGGTTTGGCAAGACATTAAAGCGAAGATCCAGTAGCAGCAGTCTTGGCATTGAAAGGGCAGGCAGAGATGTCAGCTGGTTGCCCTGCAGTTTTAGTTCCAGAAGGTGCTCCAAGCCATCAAAGGCAGCAGGGTGAATGGTCTTTATATGGTTACTATACAAGTAAAGACGCTCAAGCAGTGCCAAACCTTGGAAACATTCCTCTGATATGTAGCTGATCTGATTGGATGACAAGTCCAGATTTCTCAAAGACGACAGAGGCTCAAACACCTTATCAGGAAGTTCTGTCAGTTTGTTTTGACTGAGATCCAGCATTTCCAATTTCTCTAGACCATCAAAGTCCTCCGTGGTTAGGCCTTCAATGCCATTGGCAAAAAGGTAGAGGCTCTTTGTGGGTGGTGGAACTCCCTTAGGAATGGTTGATGAGCGTCTCTGGAAACACAAGATGGATTCTGGTGTCGAACAGGAGCAATCCCTGGGGCAGTCACTGGAGCAGGTTCCATCGGGATGGAGTAGGAAGAGGAGGAAGGGCATCAGCGGACTGAGAAGGATCTTCATGGTGCAGTCCCTTTCTCTCTCCCTGCTCAGCCTACGAAGCAAAAAAAAAAAAAAAAAAAATCACAGATTGTCAATAAACAGTGTATTGATTCAGAAAATAGTTTTTCAATGTGATACAACAGAAGTTCACACAGCACCCAAATAAAAGTCTAGGTTTGACACAATGGATTTCTTTTAAAAGGCATGGTTTTCCTTACACAGACTAATTTTGAGACCAGTTTCTTTAATTCGTTTCACAGAATGAGATTACTATTAGAGGTTTAACTGCAGTGATCAAAGACCTTTTTGAATCACAAGCTCTCTCAAACAGTAGGGGTTTAGCTATAACCTCAGTGGTCAGAGGGACTTTTCTGCTCTGTTTGGAGAGAAGTTGACATTACGGCATCCTGCCACACTTTTTTGGTTAAAAGAGTGCCACATTCTGCAATGATCTGCGTAATTCACAGTATTTTGGGATGCCAAAACCATTGTTTCCTTCTTTAATGTTCCTACCACATGTGCGTATAGAAATATGTGTGTGTTGGTGTTTGTATGTAAGTTTCAGCTGCCCACCCACTGCTATTTGCTTTACTGCACATTCTGTGGTTATAAAGGAGTCACAGTTAACCGTTTTTTGTATGTTTATGATAGACTCTGCAGTCTATGAAACACACAGTTTTCTTCATTGACACAGCTGCAATGAACATATCCATCTTCCTTTGTAGTGCACTGTTTGTACATTTTAATGTCTCTTAAAAGCCACTGAAAGAGTGAAACACACACACACTCAGAAGGATTTACCATAAACACTGTTCTGGATTGAGTTTCATATAACAGTACGATGTCAGCTTTGTGTGGCTGTATCTGCCATAATGCGCGTGGCCGTGCATCTGTGGATGATTTACTTTGTGGTGTTGGAGAGGAGCTTCACTGATAGCCTGAAGCTGCTTTTCTGACCATAACACAAACTTTCTATGTTGTCATTTTGCAGACTGACAGTTACTTGCCAAACAAATGTCTCTAATACTGTAAAACAGACAAAATACACAAAGAAGAAAGAATTTTAACATCCAGAGGATATGCTACTTTGTTTTAAACACATTTTACCTGAGCTTAAGCCATGACAAATCATATAGTCAGTTAAGTAACAATGCAGTGTTTGATGAAAGGGCTAAAAAAGAAGGAATGATGGATAGTAGCAAGCAAGGACTGAAGAGAGATCTAAAAGAAAATAGCTGCTGACAAGTGTCTGTGTTGTAGTTTATCATCCTGTGTTATCGAGTGAGATGGCCTTAGGGTGAACAGGCAACATCTTTATGTCTTGGCCATTGCTTTTCTTTTGACAGCATTCTTTTTTTTTCTTTCTTTTTTTTTTTTTTTTACTGTCACGGTGAGTTATTGTACATTTTAATTGTATTTCTTAATCATACTGCCATCCTAGCTTGAGTTGCTTAAACATACAGTTCCTGTCTTTCATTATTATTGTTGTTATCATGATAAAATTGTTATTGGTTGGGGTAAATATTTTGCTGCCCATAAAAACATCCTGAATGCTCATGGGAGCTCATTATAGGACCTTAAATGGTACAGTTGTCAGTGTCTGTGCTGCACAAATACCTGAACGAGAAGCCAAATATGTGTGAGCAACAATTTTACCCAGAGAACATTCTGTACTCACGCCGTTTTGTGGCCTCTTGCACTAAATACGCCAAAGAAATGACATTGGTGATTTGGTTTTCCTGAGTTTCTGTACTTTACTCTCTGTTACATAGAGATACAATAGAACATTGATGTATTTTTGTGAGTGCTAACAGTTATAAGAGCCAGTACGTGCACTTACATTATCAAGTGTGATGGGTAGTCACATTCTGAGACATAAAATAGTGCATATTGAAGTATTGTATATATTCTGTACAGGTGACATTAATGTAATGATGAAATTAAACAAAGATTAAAATACACCTATCTGACTTTCTTTCCTGCATTTTTATTTGCTTATGTTTATTTATACATCTCTGTAAAAGTTACTCTGTCTTGTGGTAATGAAAAAATAACTTAAGCTAAGTAGCACCACAGCTGCTGACAAAATCTCCTCTTTCATTTATTTCTCCTTCCTCTCATTGTGTCTTTTTTTTTTTTTTTTAATGAAACATAGTCTTTGCGAAAAGAAAAAAGCATAGAGTCAAATATCAGAACTTGGAGAGAAGATCAAGGGTTTTGGGGCGCAGCAGAGAGACGGAGGAAGGGCCAGTATCAGCTCATCACGCCACTGCTATGGCATTTATTTTCCTTCTCTTTCAGCATACTTTTCTTTCCGCTCCTCCTTGAAATTGCAACCTCCTTGGAAAGATTCCTTTATCTTATTTTCCTCCTCTAGTGTATAAACATAAAGCAATCAAGGTATTCACTTAACCCTGCTGCTGACATGTTATTTCAATTAGCAGCACAGGAACAATACCTGAACTTTTTGTTAATTAGATTGAGATGAACATCTGACAATGATCAATTGCTGTTGACTGGAGCTGAAAGGGCAGTAAAGGTGAAGGGTTGTAGTCATCTGGAAATGTACAAAGCCAGAAAGTTATTTAAACAGGTGGCTAATTGAAAAGACCTGTAAAAGGTTTTGGGATATTTGTATGCCTGAGGGGCCCGGAACAAAACTAAACATAATACAATTTTATTTGCTCAGGTTGGAAATAAAATACTGAATTGTCACAATCAATAATGAATATTTTTAAATTATGCAAATATTATTTTAATGGCTAGAAGAGAATGCTTTTGCGTTTTATTCTGTTGCTCAGAAATCATGGAGGTCTTCCACAACAATGGATGGAAAGTGTTCAAATGTGTGGTGCTACACGTGCATAGAACATGGGTAAACAGTCAGATTTGGGAAGACAACCAGGACTCCGCTTTTAATATTATACATGTGTTAAATGTCACGTTAATATTTCAGCTTAGGATGCTAGTGTGGCAGCGCACACACTACCAGAGGTTTAATTGTATAAGTGGAAGAAGTTTGAGCCCGAAGGCTTCCAAAGAATCCAATCACATTCCTTGTGGAGACAGAGAAACTTGACTTTGGTACAGTATATCAGAGCCAAAGACGGGTATAAGGGTCCAGTGCCAGAATATACAACAACATCAAGGCCGTCGTGAGAGGAGAGCTATGCTGATAAACCTGAGAATATTTTTCCTAGAAACTGAATGTGATGATTCTCTCATAGCTCCCCGGGGCAGAATGTTTATTTGAGTGTGCCTCATTCCAAACTGGGCCAGGCACATCTGATAACCCAGTGAAGGAGAAACTATGGTGGAGGTGGACAGGAGGGGTTTGGTGAATGCTGCCTGATTACTGATAAAACGTAGCTTGAAAGCTTAGATTTTCTTTCTTTTTTTTTTTTTTTTTGCAGTCTGTCTTGCAGGTCTTATCGGTGTATAAGATAGAAGCTAATCATGGCGAACACAGCAGATTCACAGCTTATGCTGGTGCCTGAGTGTGGCTTTAGTTTAAGTGTTTTGAAGTGAGTGGATGTAGATGTGGATGGCCCCAAGAGAGAGTGAGAGGTAGCAGAAAGAGAGTTTTGTCGTCCTGAGCGAGCAGAAATGCCCCCTCCCATCTTCCCTTCCTCCTCCTGGTTTCTTGAGTTGTAATTTCCTTTTCTCTCCCTTGCGCACTTGTTGAGACATTCCTAAGACCGGCAGCAGCTGAGCTCGAAAAACTGAGCTTGTCTGTCTCATTGATTTGGTATTCAGAGATTAACAGGAAGTGTTTCAGGGTTTATAAACAGACGATAGATTTGATGAATGATGGTGTTGCTTATGTGAATGGGAGTAAAAACAACTCTATGGGTAGAAATGTTCTATAACCAATTGTTCTTCCATCTGTGTTTTCTTTCTGCTTGAGTCTAGATCAGAGGGTCGTATTAGAATAAAACGTGTTGGCTGATGAATATGTGAAGCCACCCGCAGGCCAAAGAAGTATGGAGAAAATACTAGAAAAAGAGCATGGGAACATTTTTGTGCAACAATAAGTAAAATACAAGATCTTCCCCCTGAAAAGAAAAATTACAAGAGGCAATAAGAAGAGGCAGGACGATGAAAGGGAATTTTCGTTCCCTCTGTGTAGGTCTTATACTACTTTTTTAAAATAAGGAGAAAAGAGACACAAATGAGAAAACAGCAGAGACAAAAGCAGGTTTCTGTCAACGGGGGCAGAGAGGTGCAGAAGTGGATAAGGCCCGGTTTCGGGAGGGTGAAGTGGGCTTCAGCAATTAAATCCCGGCAGGCCGAGCGTCAAGAGCCCTTATCTTCAGAGCAGAAGGCCAAAACTGAGGCGCAGTGAAGGGTACAAGAGAGGGTAGAGCACTGTGTTGTATGTGTGTGGAGGAGTCACAGGTTACTGTGCACTTGCATAATTCAGAAAGCTGGGCAAGAGACAGCAGGGGGGCACCACGCCAAGTCACAGTAAGGGGATAAGGCTGCACACTACAGAGTGCATACTCCCATTAAAGAGGCCCCTTCTCTTTGGGGACTTTATCTTCTAAGGGAACAATGCTTGTGCTGTGTGCATTAGTGAATGATCTACAGTATTGCAGGTTTGGGGGCTTTGCTCTCTAGGGTAAACTATTAAAATATACAACTAATCACACAAGGAATTGGTCTCAGTTCCTAGTGAAGATATGCTACAACAGTAGTGACATACATGACTGTACACTGATGATGAAATCACCCATCAAATTAGTAGTGATGCAGTATGAGCACTTCTCTTTTCCATGTCCTCTTTCCCCCCTTTATGCCCTTTTTTCAACCATGACCCTCAAAGAAGACAAAGAGCAACTCCTCTGAAGACATACACACTCTTAATATTCCCATCCCCTCCCACTGTCAGCACTGTCCATGCCACAGCTGGACTGTGTTATCTATAATCTGGAGAGGTTATCCATCAACATGACAAAGGGGTCAAGAGAGAATAGAAATGGCAAATCAAGAGTTGTATAGAATATCCAAGGATGAAAAGATTACTTAAGTGGTAGCTTCAGAGAAGAAGTATGCAGTTAAAAGATGCCACACAACTACTTAGTAAAACATGTTGGCTATGTGTTAGCACACATAATATATGTTTAGTATTTGTTTCTTGCATGAGCTAATGTTAATGTTGCATTCCGTTGTTGGTTGTACCTGTTTAACAAAATAAACTACAATGCAAATTTTTCTCCTTGTTTTTGTATGTTATGCAAAGTAGGTTTTAAGTTTATTCTCTGTCTAACTGCTACATTAAGAGCTATGAAGTGACAAATACAGCTATATCTGATGTAAATATGTGTAAAAATGTACTGTAGTTGGGGTAGTAAAACAAACGAGTACATGTAACCCGAAAGTGTGCTTTTCCAAAACTGCAGTTACATCAAGTTCAGTCGAGCCGAAACAAACACAGACCAAACAGAGAACGACATGCAGATTGGAAGAAGGATGATAGTTTTACTGTCTGTCACTGCCAATGCTCTTCTTGAAGTCATTATCATTGCTATGCTTTGTAGTAGAATGGAAGGAGGTTAGAGCGGTAATCATTCGACAATGAGCTTCACAAACAAAGCTTTCCGACTGATTTTGGTTCGACCACAAGAAATGACCCTGTGATAGCCACATCCATGGATGTACTGAATACCACAACTGGATGGTGTCAAATGATTGTTATTTCAGTATGCACAAAAATCACAGAACAAAAGGGCCCATTCCTTTCTGTATGCCTCATTTTTAATTGCTTTTATCACTTTCAGTGCATTTATACTTTTTGAATATTTGCTTTTGCACTACATAAATGAGTTTTAAAGTGTCTTATTGTTGGTGTGAAAGGTGACCCCTTTCATCTGAGGATTTATGGTTTTGATCAGACCTGCTCATAAGCACAGTGTCAAGTATTACTGTCGGAGTCTGCAGTTGGAGGACTTTGAAGAGAACATAATATACAGTCCAGGGGTGAATGTGAGGGTAGAGGGAGTACGATGTAAAACTCACAAAAGCAGTTTATATTTGGTGCTCTGTTGGAGCGATACACAGTAACTCATTTTTTGATTTAGGAATTACAGTCTGGAGTTACAGTACATGTTCCCCTTATAATTTTTATGTGCCTAATAAATATGTTTGGTTGTAAAATATTAACATAAAAGAGGAGGAAAACTTGAAAGGCAGCAAATCAATCATCTGGGTAGTTCATCTGATTAGATAGCATCAGCCCAAAGGACAATAACGCCCATGAACCGGTGAAGCAGAGAAACTCCCTGGGGTCAGAGGTCAGGCTTGGATTAGTGTTTCCACCTCTGTTCACTGTTCTGTGTCCTCTGATGTAACTGGGACCCAGACAACAACGGACCCTGTTTGACACTGGCAACACACCCAGCTGAAGTTACACCCACACACCTGAATCTTTCTGGTCCCCGTCACCATAACAGGTGCTTTTCTCCACTCCTTCAGGGCAATGTGAAATCCTAAACCTTCGGAGCGTGTCTGAGTAAATAATGCGACTTGCGCCAAGGATCAAATCTTAGCTGACTGCACACTCCTGCCTTGGAGGAAAGAGCAGTTAAAGACGGGAGTCGGGCTGAAGTGGAATGGCCGGTTACTAGGCTGGATCTCTGCAACAACAAGTCTGCAGTCTCGCTTTGTCTCGTCTGAGCCTGAGGTCAGACACTACAAGTTCCAAAAGGAAATAAAGACCATTTCCTTAAGTTTTATTACTGACGGATATGACTGATGGAGCTGTAGATCCAAGAGCTGATTGTGTTTTAATAAAGGCACACATGAGGAGAGACATAAATGTACAAAAGGCTTAAAACAAAGCACAGATACACTGAATGACGTGGGCTGTTTTCCTCTTCTTCTCTATCACTTCACATAGAGTCCTTTTGTTTCACCCAGGGATCGATGTGTCAACAATGACACCCATCTTTCATCAGCGGTCCCTGCCCTATGACCTTTCACTGAGGTCACAGTCATAGTCATTTTCTATTGTACACACATACACATCTGTCTGGGATCTCCACCATATTAGTCTCACATTACATAGAGACAGACACAGTATTTCAGTGAACAACAAGCCAAGGCTTTCATCTATTTGTCTCCTTAACTGAGGCATCTGGATCGACAATGTTGCCTCAGACTTGCTGTGCACTGTCACTAACCTAAACAGAATGACCCCAGTGCACTGTCAAGTCTATCTTTGACCCGTCTCCAATCAGTCACAGCTAAGTGGCTTAAAAACTCAAACAACACCTCTGTGCATTTGTTACACTCTTATTAACTCTTACTAATTTTCTATTGTTTATCTATTTTTGTCTACCAGACTAAGCAAACCATCCTCCTGCCAAAGTCACAGGCTGATGAGTCTGAAATGGCTACATCGCCAGGAAACCGTAAATACAACATCCTAGTGTCACAAAACTGTACTGTCTCCAGGCCTTGGCTTGTGTGTTCATATCCTTTGCATTAATCCTCCAGGAATCAAAACTTTATTGTACTGTCTGGACCAGTGACCGTCAGAGACAATGTTACCCAGAGCTGTGTGCTCTTACTAAGGAAGCCCAAAATAATGATTCAAAAAGACCTCAGAGAGTGTGACCTCAAGGAGTAACAATGTTTGTGTTGTGTGTGTGCAGTGTTGTATTTGTTCCTGTGTGTGTGCTTGTGGTTTGAAGTGGCTGGATGGACCAGTTTTATCAGTGAGCCACAAGACCAGAGTAAAGTGTACACTTCGACATGCTGCCTACAATACTCACATTCATTCTACTTCCAACAAGACTGCAAATTTTGTCACATAGCTACTGTGATCTTTATTTACCAAATATGAAACGCATACTGTTTATTCTTCCATGCGTAGCAATATGCCCTTTATATATCACTGCAAAGTTAACAAAAGGCCTCTAGTTGACAGAACATGTTTATACTATTTATCAGTTGAACTTGAATCAGCCACTCTGTCTGATAAAGAAAGCTTTCTTAAGGTCAGAAAACTGTGTTAAGGGTAGAATAACTGTGTTTTTTTGGCTTACTTTTGCATGTTTAAACTATCCATCATTTTCTCTTTGTATCACTAGGTCAAATAAACAGGTAGATATTGACAGTCTTTGCCTTCGTCCTTGCATTTGTTAAATGTAAGGCTTCAGATCGGAGCTCTGCTAAGTCAGAGGGTGTGTGTATGCCATGTCAGGCAGCACGCCGGCACAATGACTGACTGTATATCCAAAAGATTGGCAGGCTCCTTGTTAAGAAAACATCGTGCACACTCACTGAGGGAACACTGCCACATTATCCATCGGCCTGTCAGCTTGTCTGGCTCATCTTTCCACTTACTTTTAAAAAATATTCAGTCACTTATCTCAGGATCTCTGTTGGCTTCCAGGAAGTTAAATTTGTCTCACCTGATACTGGAGAATAGTCTGACTGCATTTCTGTCAGACTTGATACACATGTACAGCTACATACAAACGCCTTTCGCGACTACTCAGACAGCAAGCATGTGACACTTGTTTGACATTTCTTGCAAATATTTCTAAAACCCTGTCTTCACACTATCAATTTTATGCCCTGTCCTCCCCCTGCTCCTCTTCTCATTTCTTTCCCTCCCTCTCAGGTTTGTTCATGTAGCCAGTGTGAGTATGACAAGAATCTGATGGAGGCACATCTTCTGCACCTGCCAAAACAGCCCTGCGGGGCCTCGTGGCAGCTATTTTGCTGTCAAACTCTTCATTAGGCTGAAAACTCTGTGAGCGCTTAAGGCTTAAGTAATAAGATGGTGCACAAAACTTTAGTCCAACACTGCTGACAGGTAAACATCAGTCTGTTTGCAGAGTCCAAGTTTGCAAATGTAGCTAGAATTGCACTTGGAACGGAAACATTAATATCACAATGGAGTTTTTTTTTATCAGACACTTTAACTTTTCCTGACAGGAAATCTGACTTTTTCCCACATCTTGTTCATTGTTCAGAAGCTAAACTTTTAGTATCTTTCTGTTCTTGAATTAACATTAAAAAAAAGGTTCAGGTAGTGTGAAACAGATGATATCTTGATTGATTACAATTATTTCCTCTGTGTTTCAACAAGGTGATGGATTTTGTATTCGATACCTTTAGGGGTTGAAACAAACACTAACTCACAGCCCTATCCACTTGTAAGTGAAGTTGAGTCAATTAAGATGAGATAATCTTGTAAACATACAGTAGATGTGGTTGAAATGATTCTTATGTTACACCGTACTCCAGTGTCTATTTAAAAGCATTGTGCAGTGTTACAGTACCTGTTTTTCAGGCGCCTGCACCCCCTTTACATAGAGTTACCGTTTGTGATTATTCCTGTCATTCTGCCCTGTGGGCTTTTTCCTTTTGAAATAACATCTCAGACATGTGCCACACACACAAAAAATGTGACATGTGGATCACTGGTGCTGATTAGGATGTCACAAAAGAATTTATTGTGAAACTGCTGTATGAGTTGACACTGCGCCAGCGCTTGGGAGGTTGGTTGGCAAACCAGCAGGCAAGCAACGCAGCTTACCCGCCTCCAACTCTGACATGTCTCTCCTCCATGGCCTGGGGTGCCCTGTCTTTACCTCATGTCATTAGATAGTTGAGTTGCCTTGTAACGTGTTTGATACAGTGTTGTTTGCTTCTTGAATATGTGACTCAAACTATGTAAACGTTACTGTAAAAGTTAAGAGCATTTAAGGACAAGCAGTTCAACCAAATGAACTAAAAAAACTAAACTAAAAAAAAAAAAATCAATAAACTTATGAATCTTCAAAGCCAACTTGCCATTTTGTTATTAAAAATATTACAAATACATGCCATCCTTCTGCGGTTTGATTAGTACACTGAGCTGCATTCTCAACCTGTGCCAGCTACTGGTCTCACAGGTGAGCGCTAACATTTTAGTGTGAAGACATCAGTCATCAGATGTCTATTAAGGCATCATCAGTGACCCTCATCTCCAAAATTTTCCTGCAGCAGGTGCACAATATCAGAACACTCCGCATGTTCAACACAAACAAGGTGACAAGTAAGAAAGATGAAGTGAGATTTAATACGTTTCTCCATAAGGTTTCAGTAAATACAAAGAACTAAAAAGGATTCAGCTGTTTAAAGGAATTCAGAGTCTATTTCCTGAAACTCCCTCAAAATCAGTGCAATATGTACAACGAGAGCCTAGAGATTTGGGATTAGTAGAACAGCTGCTCATTACAACCACACTAAGAAAACGCACTATGACCAGATAAAGCATTTCAGCACCACGTCAGCGTTGTCTAATAATTATTTCCAAAGCTGTAATCACACAGTGATTTTAAAGTATGGTATTAATTCCACACAGTAGCTTTGCCTCATGTTTGTTGTTAATACATATCCACTTTGTGCTGCTTTTTAGAGAACAATATGCTACCATTTGTTAAAGAAAAAAAAAAAAACACAATTCTGCATGTTTGCACAATTAATAACCAAAATATATGTGATTTGTATGAAATGAGGTGACTCTAGTGAAACCTCTGCTATACCATGACCCTATAAAGTGCAACACATATCCAGGAAGTTAGGTGTGTACAGGAATATCTGGAATGAATGATGTGTTGTTTTTGCACCACAAAATACCAATTTGTCTCTGTAAAGCCCAACCCGTTCGTTTCTAATCAACATCCGCTCATACATATCATTAAGCTGTACAGTAGATTCCTGAGTGATCCTGTAATACCCACACAGAACAATGAGTGTCTGTGCGTGTTTGCTCACATGTGTGATGTGTGTATACGTGTGTATGTAATATGTAAGGTATGAAACACCCTTGTTTGCTTTTAGGTAAAACTGACTTGCTTTGTGTCACTGAGTGGCACATTAGAAGAGAGGTTGCGTTAATGCTGTTATTTGCTGTTTGAAACTCAGGGACACGGGTCAAAGTAATGAGGGACACAAAGGCATTTGGCTTGGATTCAACCTGTCATAAGCATGAATCACTCATATTTTGCCACATATTGAAATATGTGTATTCGCTGTGTGTTATCAACACTGCAGTGAAAGGCAGGTAAACACACACGTCAGAATGTAGTGTAATTCAAGACAATTTGTACAAGCTTTGATGCTGAAAACTCAACGATTACTTCAGAATCGAAACCAGTGTGAACACCGTCATTGAAGCATTGGCTACATGGCAAAAAATTTACAGCAAGGAAGCAGTCACACCATGTACACATTCCTTGTCTAAAGGAATGTTTCTGTTACGACTAGAAGTAGAACTATGCACACAAACATCTCCATTTTTTTTCTCTAAGCAGGACAGGACTGCACAGAGAAAGGGGAAGGAGCTGGAACGCAATTAGCAAGAGTAGCAGTGTGCGTCCAAAAGGCCCACAGCTATGGTCCTGTCCTGTACGTGTGTGTGTTTCTTTACAAGCCAACACGGTTGCTGTCACAGCTCATTGACGGTTAGCACAACAGGGGAAAGAGGCAAGACCGAGGGCAAGGGGTGAGGGGTCAGGTGGGGAGTAACAAAGAACTGAGTTTTACTGGTGACACAGTGAGAGCTGATAACCTTATATATATATATATATACATATATAATTTATTTTTTTCTGCTAATACAGTTATATTTTGCAAAATGTTTTCTCTTCATTTTAATGTAAGAAAAATGTGTTGATGTAACCTATAGACTTTGCTTAAAAAGTGTATGTATTTTGCATTAACCATCAGAAACAATAACTTTCTCCTGCAGCTCCATAATATCAACAGTGAGTAAAGTGTGGTAAAATCCATGCTTCCACTACTATTTTTCTTTTCTCTCCATATGTAACCCTACACAGGCTCACTGTATCTATTAAATGGTGTGTGTGCGTGTGTGTGTGTGTGTGTGTGCGTGTGCACGTGAAGAGAGCTCCTCTTGTTCTCCTGCCAGTCTTGTTAAGAGGCTCAGACTTGTGTGAAAGGACCCTTTT
>JAPSES010000069.1:6239924-6252619 GCA_029822895.1 Maxillicosta whitleyi | reverse complement strand
AGTCACCAGAGTTTCAAGACAAGCTAGAAAAGACTTTCCTGCTATAGTTGATTTTACAGTAATAACTATGAATAGCCAAATGTTGTTAGACTTGATTAAATGTTCCAGCTACAACTGACACAAAGAAGAGAACAGAAAAAATAGTTTCTGTTTTGTACCTTTATCATCTTGTATTAGCCATTTCCTCCTCCATCCCTGATAGGAACACACACACATAAACTCTAAAGAAGTAAATAGATTCAAAATTACAGGGAGTAAATAAAGCAGCCAGTTTTATCCACATTCCTGCTTGTCTCTCCATCACCACTTTAGATTCCAAGAAAAACCCTATGATGAATATTTTTGTCAACCACAGTTTTATAATAAATCGCCTCTCCAGAATCCTGGATTTAACAACTACCACAGTAAAAAACTACAGCCTCTGATGTCATATTTTGAACATATATAACCCCAGATCCCAAAATATTGAGTTACTTGAGAACTTTTCCAAATAAGACTTTTGTTGTCATTGAATTTGATGTAGGATCAGTGTATTGACCTCCTGGTTTTTGTGAAGACTGTGGAGCCACACTGAAAATCTACGACTCAAGACTCCCCGCGACACGTTTGCTGTTTTTGCCGTGCCGTGGCCCAAGTGTCCTTTGCAACCCTGTGAGATAATCCAAACAATCTTTTACGACCTCCACAGCTCTAGTTTCAGCCGCGTTGCCTGTGGCCGTAGGACAGTAGGGGCTGGCTTAGACAGCTGCTGGACGAGCTGCAGGCCCACAGTTAGTGGAGGCAGGCTGCCTGATAAAGAGGACTGATTGAGTTCACAGTTCAGCAGACCCTTCCCCTTCAGAGATAGAGCCGCACCACCCGCTCACTCATTCCCACTGTTCGGAATGACATAACCAAAGGGCTGATGAAGAGGAGCACTGAGAGGAAAAATAGTATGAACCACTGAATAATGCCTCCCTAGTTCTGTCACCTGCTAAAAAAAATCACTTCGTAACAAGAATGTTTTCATGATCTGAAGCACAGGTGTCAATCATACAGCTGGTGGGCCAAATCCAGCCCTCCAAAGGATTCAGTCAATGCCCCTGGATGAATTTGCAAAGATTTCACAAAAGACAATGATAATTAAGTTGTATTTATTGCAAAGCTAAATTCTATATTTTTCAGTTACAGACACTGTGTTACTAAATTTTTTGTGTATTTGTAGATCCACTGTGATCTGTAAGTTCTAATGCATATGTGTAAATAATAAACTGAGACATAATATGCTCAAAATTATAGTTATTTTTCTTCAGGTTCAGGTTATTCACATCTTTTGTATAATAGTTTGTAAATGTTATACTTTTTTGTACTAAAACAAAAAGAATAATTTAGTGTTATAGTGTTATGCTATTATTTTACTGGTCCAGCCCACTTTAGGTCATATTGTATGTATGTGATCCCTAAACTAAAATGATTTTGACATCCTTGAGCTAATGGCTTAAATCAAATGGTTGTTTTGCTGTAAATCAGGAAATGTGAATGGAGGATTTGATTAAGTTATTGTCATGCACAGAGTAATATGCTCAGCTGACAAGGCAACAGAACTTGGAGAAAGAAACCTGAGTCAGAGTAGCAACTTACATTCGAAATAATATTTCAACAAATAAATGATTCTAATGTTGTTTCGAAATCTTCAGAAGTGAAAGGAGTCATGTGTTAAAATTGTTATTGTATCAAACCCTTTAAAGATTTTGAGGAATTATTTTATTTTATATACTTTTATAACTAATCACATTGGGGGGAGGGGTTAATTTTCAATGTAAAAAAACACAGAAAATATACTTGCACCACTTATATCATGAAAAGACAGAATCAACCCCAGATCATAACACTGGCTCCACAGGCTTGTACTGTAGGCACTAGGTATGATGGGTAATCACTTCATCTGCTCTGGAACCGGGTCAGTCTGAACTCATCAGATCACATGACCTTTTACCATTGAAACAGTCCAATCTTTATGCTCTCTATCAAACAGGTTGTTCAAGAAATGAGAAGCTGCTCATTGCATCAGTTAAAGAACTTGTTGCGGCTGAAACATATTCATCATTGTAGTAATTTTCCAGCGGAAGGATCTCAACTATTTGCTTACTTAATTCCAGGTGGGGACTTTTTTTCAACCATGCTATGCATGTTATGAGTCAACTTCCTCAGAAACACCGAGCAGCTCTGTATTCCAACTGAGATCCGTATGAAGAGGGACCATTAAAAAAACGTATAATACTGATTCTTTGTCCGGCCAATTTTCAGAAATGCATAGCTCTTTGTCCTCAACTTTCTGGCCTGCTCCTACATGTTGACTGGTGCTTATTGTGCTGACTGGTGTGTGTTTTTAGCAGTAAGGCTGGTTTAGCCAAAGGGAATGATCTCATCAGAAACAGAAAGGACCCTTTGACTGATACTGATCTGGTCATTGCTGCTATAGCATAACCTTATACCTCTACAAGCTGCTTTCATTAGCTCCCACTATATACTGTATATGTTACACTGCTGTGTGTGTTTGATGCTATCTCGACATACCTATAGGTCCTCAGATAAGTGTAAAGCATCCGGGTGTGTGTGTATGTGTACATTTCGCATACTTTTTCATATTTTGTGATGCTTGTATGCACATAAATGCACATCCACAGGTGCAGACCATGTGTGATCACAGAAACATTGTTGTCTTAGTAAGTGGGTTCATTCATCATTTAATTATCGCTTAAAAACCTAACTTTGGTGCCCCATCTCTCACACACGCACACACACACACACACACACACACACACACAACCTTGTTTCCAAACACACCACTGCAGTATGTGTCTGTCATCCACATATCCATTCACCTGGTTGTCCATTAGTCAGTTATTCCAGTATCTCCTGCATTATCAAAGGACAACAGGTTCTCATAATCATAATATACCCAGGCTCTCTCTCTCTCACACACACACACACACACACAGATGCACAGTAGAGTAATATACCCATCATATCTGCTGGTGCTGAAGGCAGCTGTCATGGGCAGAAGGTCATTTTATGATGTGCATATGGGTCTGTGTGAGAGATCAGTGTAAGCTGATGGCAGACAGGCAGGAGGCGTGTTCTCTGCTTTCTGTTTTGTGTAAACTCTGATAGAAGTGGATTGCCAGTGACAGACTGAAGCCAGGAGGGATCATTGTAGACCGCTGGAGGACTTGGAAAGGTGTCGAGATGGTAGTAGAATGAAACTGGGCCTGCTCTAGTTTGTTTTATGGAGTAAAAGTCAAAAAGTATTAAAATGATGTGGTCTTTTTTGAATTATGTGATGACTAATTCACATGGGAGTAGTTAAACCTATTCCAGTCACACACCTAACACTGAAATGAATAAAGCTTATGTGTGGATTAGTTTGGTAGGTCGGACTTAAACACACACACACACACACACACACACTCTTCTGTTTACTGCCTTTCTCTAAGAGCATGAATGAGGTCTGCAGTAGTTTTTCTTTTCATTCATAATCAGCCCACGTGATCGAGCTCTACATAACAAGCTCGCTCCCACACTAAACCCTGCAGGACTCTTAACTACATGCTGTTATTGCTGCACATGCACACACATCATTAAGCTCTATTATTAGCACATGTATGTTGGTGTGCTTGTACATGCGTGTGCATAAATAAGCACATTCAATAAGTATATGTGTTTTCCTGTGTGGGAAAATGGGCCGGTGCTGAGGTGGAGCGTGAAAACGATAGTAAACAGAGGTCATTATCAGTGATAACGCTCCAGTCTTATTATGTGGCTGTTTGAATTGTTGTGCATTTACTGTGAGAAAACTACAGATAAGGCCATTTAGAAAGTTAAAGATATTTGGATACATAATTGGGATTCAAAATAGTAAAAACACGCAGGGGGTAAGGTGGTGGTTGAATAGGAATAGTGAAGGAAAGGATGAGGTAGAGGACTGTGGGAATGGAGGTGTTTAGGGACTCCCTGTGGACTGACTCGGACATGGGAACACAAAGTCACCCTAATGAAGCGTGGCTACCCCTCACTGACTTCACAAGCCTCAGCCAGACTGACTGAGGGATAAAGAGACACATAAAGGTTAAGTTTGTAGATTCACAACAGGTGATGAGCATGAAAAATGAAGAGGATGAGCAATGATGGAAAGGAATTATACAATCTCTGTGTACACTTAAATGTGGAATGAATACTATGGTGGAAGTAAGTAGGAGGGATTGTATGTCATCCTTTAAAATGGAAAATAACATCTTCACCAAAACGTAGCTCAAATAAAACTACATGTTAGAATAGGATGGAGTGAAAAGTTTCAGATTTTGACAAATACTAAAGCTGATCTCTCCTCTACACTTCCCATTCAGTCACTTATGTTTAATCAATTAAACATTAATTAAAACATTTAATTAATGTCACTTCCTCTCGGAAATACACCACACCAAAGTTGATTTATTCATCTGAGTTTATCATTGGTAAATCCACCGTTGAACTAAGCAACACACATAAGTACACAATAAAACACGTATACACATTGACTGAAACAATACTGTACAACATAAATAATTGTACCCCGCAGACTGCACAGGCATACACAAAATCCTTCGGGGAAATGAATGAAATCGTATTGAAGTAATTTAAACTTTATGTCACAAGTGGCGAAAAACATCTCATTGTGGTCTCAAATGCGATGACCGAATGTGTCCCTGTGCAACACAGACTGTTAACAAAGTTCCCATCGACTACTTAAATAAATAACAAAAAGAAATGACAGTAATAAAATGTGTAAACATATCAAATTACATAGATGAAACATCAATGCTTTTTATGGCACTTCAATTTTTTTTTTTCTATTTATTAGTTTATTTGGTAGGGACAGTGCACGTCAGATGTAAATAAACTAGATTATAGTGAAATTGCATGTGTAGTCCTGAGGCAGGTAACAAATAAAAATCACAACTAAAACATACAATAGAACAGGAAAGAACAACAGAATAAAAGAACACAATTAAAGTACTTAGAGATTATTAGAGTTAATATTTCTGTCTAATTATTTGCACTTATTTGTATATGTATGTACTTTATACATTTTTCTAATTTGGGGAGGGGGCTTATACACTTCTGTCTCTATCTTGATATCTTCAATAAAAAAAAGCCTCACATTTACACTTAGAATACTGTCAGGGAAAGGATCTTGATGAAAAGGTGTTCTTTTAACAGATTAATTTCTTAGAATGTTAAGAACTATACAATAATGTAGTTTATGTGTTTGTCAATCATCCTGCTGTTTTGCAAAAAAAAAAAAGTAGCTTTTTTTTTTTATTAACTTTCAAACCTTCTTACAAAACACTAACTTCTCTTTTCCCTAACCCACACATACAAAGTATTATTTCATTTTTCTAGACAATTTACATTTGGCAGACCTAGTGTACCAAAAACTTTCACAGTTCACAGTCATGACTGGCATTCAGTTGTTTCTCAAACCACTGTTATTGCCAAGAGCAAAAAATTCCTTCCAAAACAAAAGACTCAAGTGAAAATGATATAAAGATCCCCCTCATGACAGTTTGGAAAAGACATGTATATGGAATAAGAGGATGTGAGCCATATCAACCACAGTTTCATGGTCGGCAGTTTTTAGTGACTGACTTAACGTGAAAATCTGTCTTTATTTTCTTTCATACTTGTAACATGTGCACTCCCAGCAGTACAGTTACTCTCCTCTCTTTGTCCCACTTCCACATTTACATTGCGTGTCACCGTGTGCAGCCTCATAGGATACCCAAACTAAGTCTGTCATTATATTGTCATAGTCAGAGCATTACATCACCGGGCTGTCTTTGTCACTTCATGCAGAGGCAGCAGAGTGGCGTTTCTCTAGAATAGTACCATTACACAAGGTCATCATCATAAGCCAATCAGTGGAGCTGCCTCTCCACTTCAATCAGCCTATCTGTGGCCTGTGATGTGAAGTGGTCTGGCATGTGATCAGCCAGCACTCTGCACTCTTTCCATGTCTCTGGACCGGCCTGGAAAATAATACAGCATGATGACCACTGCTGTCATTGATGAATGGAGAGACCTCTGAGTAGATGTTGGAGATGTTATGAAGTGAATGCTAGAGATTTACAGCTAAGCCAAGATTTCCTGTTTGGTTTAGTTGCTACATCCAGTTGTACTTTGCCCTTCAATCATTTATCAATCTTCTTACCTAAATCATAAGAGAAATCAGGTGACTGTAGCTTTCGTGGTGCCTGGTTTAGAAATTTCTCGTTAGAGTCGCAATAATTAGTCATGTAAAACTATGACATGTAACATTTTCCATGTTCTCCAGAGATCCAGAAAAGTAAAAGTTTAGAGGCTTTTTTTTTTTTTAATATTACTTTGCTTTTTTCTTTGGAATATCCTTTGCAGTGGACAGAGAACCAAAATGCATCGCTGGAACTCAGGAGGTTATGGAAATAAATGTTATTTTTTGCTGAAGTCAACACTTAGACTATATACAATGTTTCCAACTATGTTCATTCAGAAACATTTTGGTAATTCATTAAAACAGCCGATTTCTTTTGGTCCCGTCACTGTCATCATATCATTACTAACTTATGTTTTTCACAAGGAAATGACATAATTTCAATAATCATCACTCACCGTAATGTGAATTAAAGTTTAATATATTATCTCATCTGTAAATGTCATTTCTGTTTTAGTCACATCAGATTCATTTCATTGGCAGTGTTTGTGAAAGCAGCGACTCCCATGATTCCTCCATGTTATCACGCTACAGTATTCATTTTGTTTGTCCAATAGTAAATTAACTTTACAGAGTCATCTTCAGTATTTCACAAGCTACGATAAGTTACAGATTAATGTTAAAAAAACAACCACTTCATCATGGCTCACTTCAGTCACTTTCAGTCTGTTTTTGGTCACTATACCTATCTTCAACTTTTGTGTTTAACTGTTCAATTTCTATTATTATTATTATTATTATTATTGTTATTATTATTCCATTCAATTTCTATGGTTCTGATGGTGTAACATTTGTTTAATTGAAGCTGTCAGACAGTTTCTTCATGTGTTTGCTTAATGTGCAGGAAAAACATCTGAAAAAAATCTTGTGTGTAATGTCCTGACATGGCATTTCCATCTTTTCCTCAATGTTACTCCAACTGCCCCATCTAGTGGCAGCTTATTAGAACTGCAAGCCCGTGTCAGTGTGACTGAAATGATTATGTAATCACAAGTTAACCGCATCAGTTTGCTGTTTTGGAGTCTAACTTGAATATTTACTTCCCCCCTCTCCTTTTCTTTTCTCTGTGATCTTTCAGAACACTGATGCCTCTGTTTGATGACGACACTGGTCTGCTCATTCTGGCCGGCGCGGTAAGATAAATATTCATGACATTCTGATGTGCAATTTGGCTGATTGCAAAGTTTTTTTTTAACATGAAACCTGTATTGCACATATGTATTCAAACAGGTAAAACTTCATGTAGTTGCATCAAACATATGAAATATGACATTTTTGTGGGACAGGTGATGAATTTTGGCTGTGAGTCGCATCTATAAGTCATGCTTTGCAGAGAAGATTTATGATGCAATGTTTTCTTCTGCGCAGGGAGACACTGTAGTCGACTGCTTTGAAGTTTCTGCCTCTGAGCCTTTCCTCTCTCAAGGTAATGTCAGCTCATCTGTTATCTGACAGTTCGTGTCATGACCACACTCCTCTGGTATATACGATCCTCTGTCTTTTTTTTCTCTGTAGTGAGCCACTGTCTGACGGATATATCAACAAGAGGTGTTGCCATGGTACCCAAGCTGGCATTGGATGTCATGTCCTGTGAAGTCATGCGTGTGCTTCAGCTGACAGACAGTAGTATTGTGCCAATCAGCTATCAAGTTCCTCGCAAGGTGTGTAGACACAAAAAAAGTATACTAGATATTTGTCACTGGGTGTTTGCATGGTCTTGCTACACGCATATTTATACTTGTGTGTTCTGTGTGTTTACCAGAATTCAGGATTCGAGTTTCAAGCAGACCTGTACCCAGACACAGTGGGCACAACTCCAGCCATGTCTGCTGAGGAGTGGTGGAAGGGAGGGAACAAGCAGGTAATGGATCTCTGTTTACGACACTTGTTTATCCAGTCGTTACGCTGAATATACGTGTCATGTTTTCATTCTGTTTTTGTCCTCAGGTGGAGAAAGTTACCCTACACCCAGATAAACAACCCAAACCTAAGGCTATGCCAGCCAATCAGATGCCAGCAAAGAAGGAGCTGACCAGCAGGGGGAGCAAGGAGGTGAGGAATCTACAGAAAACAGAATGCAAGGAACTTCAATTGTACATTCACTAAGGTGGTTCTCAGAGGTGTTTTATCCATTAGGTTCCGCAAATATAAACTGTTTCCTTCACTATATTTTTAGGGGCTTTTTAGGTGAAGGGAAACAACATCTTTCTCATTTTCCCAAAAATTTAAACATGAAGTTTTGCCTTATTTGAAAAAAGGATTATTGCACTTAATGGAAAATGGGGATACATTTTGATAAGTTCTCATGCATTTAACTGAAGTTATTTCCATAAAATGTGTAAAGATGACAACCGTGTTAATGTGGGCTGATAAAATGACCAACTTATTTATTTGTTTCCTACTTGGAAAAAAAACTATACAGCCTTTTTAGATGTGAAACCATAACCGATGCCCTACTGCTTCAGTTGTTTATTAGAGCCATGAGTAATAGAGCCTCTGTCAGTAACTTGTCATGATACTACACTGCTTTGCTTCCTCCAAACTAATTGTCTTTTCCTTTTTTTCTTAATGTTATATGGCAAGTCAAATTCTGTTGTTGTATTTGTGCAGTCTTGGTGGAGTCTCAATAAAATCTAGTTAAATATGTAAGTAAGAGTGTAAGGAAATAAATAGCTACCATAATGTTTTATAGGATCCAGGACATGGCTGTTCTACCTCAAGTAGTCCTCTGAGCACGCCCAGTAGCACCGCTGCGCCATCCCGCTCCCCCTCTTCCACCTCTGGCCTGTCCTCAGGCTTCGTCCCCAGCCCCAGTCCCAGCCAGAGCGCCAAAGCCATCCACAACCTGCTGGGTATGCACATACACTTCAGACTCCAAATTTGGTGACATTCATGATTCTTGATCTGTTTTGTCCTTATTTAAACTCATTCTTTATACAGGAACCACCTCCAAGTTCCGTCACATTCAGGGTGCAGTGATGCACCGGGACACACACATTACCAACATCAGGTGCATCAACCTGACCACACCGGGCGAGTGTGACGGCTTCTGTGTCAACAGCAAACATGTGGCAGTGCCGCTGTCCATCTCTGGAGGCCAGATCGCTGTGTTTGAGGTACAGCAGAAGTCTGAGAGACTAGAAATTATTCTGATATTTGTACAAATGTGTCACTTTGTTTCTCTTCCCTCACCAGCGCTCTCAGCCAGGTAGACAACCAGACACAGGCCTGCCTACCATCCAGAATTCAGTAAATGTGGCTGACCTCTGTTGGGATCCCTTCAACAAACACTGTCTGGCTGTTGGTGAGTGAATTTAACATGAGTGTGAGTGTGTGTGTTTGTGTTTGTGTGTGTACTCCTCTTAATGATGAGTGTATGGTATGATGTAACATGCTTTTTTCTTTCCATTTTAGCTGGTGAAGATGCTAAGATCCGGATGTGGCAGGTACCTGAGGGTGGACTCAAAGAGATCCTGACTGAACCTGAACTCATCTTACAAGGTAGAACTTGTCAAAATAAAAGGACTCACTACTGAGTGTGTTAAAGTACTTAAGATTGATATACCAAAGTAAATGCTTAAAGAATATGACAGGTCACAAAATGTCAAACTCAGTGGTGGATTGTAACTAAGTCACATATTTTATGCTACTTTATGCTTTTATGACACTACTACTCAAAAACCTATAAATAAATTGAAAGATTGAAAGTGTTCCTTAATGGATTAACAAAACTGTTCTTGTGAAGCATACAACAAATACAATAAATGGAATACTTGCAAGTACAATTTTTCAAATACATGCATTTGTGCTTGAAAACAAGTGGGAAGAAGAAAATTTATTTAATCCCACCTCCATTTCTCATCAATAACTTAACATAGTTTCAAGTACTCACTCCTTTCTTTAAACTTCAAACCAAGACAATGAACAAATAGGCCTATACCAAATTATAATAAATTTACATTATTTAACCAAAGTATGTGTGAAAAATAGAAACAAAATACATTCATGGTGGTGTTACCATGTATTACCATTTACCATTAATTTACATTATAATAATAATTACATACCAAAAATGGTAGAGGAAACTACAATACCACCAATGGTAAAGAACAGCACGTACGAGCAATGGTAAGAACAAGAGCAGAAAGGTAATGGACAACACATACCAACTTAGTGAAGAACATCAAGCACATATCAACATTGTAAGACAGTTGGAAAATGTGTTTTTTTTTTATAACATATTAGTACATGATTCTTACAGGACACTGACACTGAAAACATATGATGATATAAAAGAATATGATCCATAAATTAAGTAAAATATCTGAACACATGAAACTCGATGTCACCCCTCACAGGACACACAGAGAAGATCTATTCCATTAAGTTCCATCCTCTGGCCACTGGACTCCTGGTGTCTTCGTCCTATGATCTCACTGTCAGACTGTGGAGTCTGGAGAGCGGAGAGGAAGTCAAATGTCTCACTGGACATGAAGACCAGGTATGTGGCCAAGATGTAAATTAAAAACATGCATTTTAAGAAATATTAAATGAAAGAAATGAAGGAAGGAGTGTTAAATGAAGAACACTAGTGTATGTTTATGACATCTGGATGTCTTTTTTCATGCTCATTTCTGTTTTACATTCAGGTGTTTTGCATGGCATGGAGCCCAGATGGGAAGCTCCTGGCCACCGTTTGCAAAGACGGGAAAGTTCGTATCTATGACCCGCGCAAGTCGACTACACCTGTACAGGTATGTTCACCACCTCAGGGAATATGGTTTATGATCAGTTAAAAATTTCTCACAAATATACACATCTATACTTACTAATTGTCCACTTTAAAAAAAACAGTCAGCATTATCTTATCAGCATTTGACATCATGTATGTAACTTCTATATATGTAGACAAATTAATAAAAAAGAACAAAAACATACTCATACAGGGGAGTATTGACTGAAATAGTAATATATATATATATATATATATATACAATTGTATACATATTTACACATACACATTTATGCACACTCCTTCATAAAAACATATATACAAATACTACCCATGTTCACAATATTAAAAATAAGAAAATTAAAAATATCTTTATAATACAGTCATACTTATATAAATATACACAGACATATGTTCACATTAGCATATACATATATACATATTCCCTTTTTTAAAAAATATGAGAAAAGGACTCAGAGGGCTTTAATATCCCAAGTGTCTGTAATCTGTCCAGTGTGCTTCTTGTACTTAATTGATTAATTTTTAGTTTGCTGTGCATATCTCTTTTATTGTGTTTATTTTACTTTGCTTGTATCTTGTTTTTTTTGTTTTGTTTTTTTAATTGTATCTTGCTGTGGTGCCCTTTTGTTTTGTCTGGCAAAGCACTTTGTAAACTCAGTTTTAAAGGTGCTATATAAATAAATAAATTATTATTATTATTATTATTATTATAGTTCAGTCAGAATGTGTTTGACCACTGTGTCACTGTCCATGGTTTGTGTTCACCCTGTCTTGTTGTTTTCCTTTTTTAGGAGGGCCCAGGTCCTGAGGGCCACAGGGGAGCTCGTGTGGTGTGGGTGTGTGAGGGGAAGTACCTGCTAGTGTCAGGATTTGACAGGTAGAGAACACAACTTTGACACTTTTATGGTTATTATTAAAGCAGCGTGTAACGGGCGTATTATTCTCCAGAGACACATTCGCAGTGATCCTTCTTGTCTTTTTTTCAGTCGCAGTGAACGAGGGCTCTACTTGTACTCCGCTGACTCTCTGTCCTCTGGAGTCATAGCCAATGCTGAAATAGATGTCTCCCCCTCCACACTCATCCCTTATTATGACCCTGACACCAGTGTAGTCATCCTCACTGGAAAAGTAAGTAAACAGACAACACAACCTGACGTAGACAGGAAATCTCAAAGAAGGGAAACCTACCAAATAAAACTGAAAGCAAATTAGAATCAGGCGTAAGTCTCAGCTTCCTTTTGTTTACCAGGGCGACACCCGAGTGCACATTTATGAGATAGTCCCTGAAACTCCGTACTTCATGGAGTGTAGCAGCTTTAACACTCCAGAGCCACATAAGGTACTTTATGACTTTTCTTGTTGATGCTTCATATTTTTACGGCATAATAAAGTATCGAACTCTAACTGTTCTGATGGTTTTCTGTGTTATCTTGCATTTAGGGATTGGCGTTCCTCCCCAAGACAGAGTGCAATGTGCGTGACGTGGAAGTAGCTGTGGGACTAATGCTCACCAAGACGACTGTAGAACCAGTGGTTTTCAAAGTGCCCCGGGTCAAGGTGAGCCAACTGCACCATCTAGTGGATGGGTGGGTGGGTGGATGGATAGATGGATAGATGGATGGATAGATAGATAGATAGATAGATAGATAGATAGATAGATAGATAGATAGATAG
>JAPSES010000069.1:6213449-6238906 GCA_029822895.1 Maxillicosta whitleyi | reverse complement strand
TTGTTTCTCAGTATCTCAGTTAATTATTGACCAAACCTAATGAAATTTTCAGGAAATGTTCGCTCTGAGACAAGAAATCGATGATTACATTTTGGAGGTGATCCGGATCACTGTCTGGATCCAGGAATTTTTTAAATAATTCTCTTAGTTATCATTGGCGTTGCAGTGGTAATAATAACAAATGTCCATCAGATGATGACTCATGTTTTCTCATATAATCCATGGATTTAAGAATCTTAAAATGCTGTCCAAATAAATGAGGGACTAATATTAGCTGTGGAGGGGGGGATGTTGCACTTGGTGGAGGTCTGCGCTCTCCGAGTGCTTTTCTAGTTTTTATATGTGACACATTCATTCCATTTGCCCAGATTGGACCCTGTGGTGAGCCAGTTTTGGCCCATGGACCAAGGAACCAGAGTCTAATAAGACATGAGGAAAAAAAAAAAAAAAAAAACAATGTAAAAATCCACCAGTAAACATCCACCCACGACCCAATGTTGTTTTGTATTTATATCAAGAGCATCACCGATATCTAGCAGAGAAATATGTGCAAAAAATCTTGGTTAAACTTGGTTCATACGGACTTAAAAAAAGGTCCCAAAAAGTCTGAAATGTTTGAATCCTGAGTCCTGAGTTTGTGCGTCAAGTCTCCTCATAACCTCCTGTCCTTTTGTGTTTGTTTGTCTCCTTTTTCTCATTTTAGTGAGTGAGGCCCCCAAGGAGGCTCCAGTGAAGAAGTACATGCCGTCGTCTTATTACCTCGAGGAGAAAACTGACGAACAGAAGAAAGAGGAGGTGAGGAGCAGCTTGAAACCGTGCCTGTAGCAGTGTGTAAATGAAACTGTATTTTCTGACCTTTATCATGTATGTGTGACCCAGCTGCTGAGTGCCATGGTGGCCAAGCTGGGGAACCTGGATGAACCCCTGCCACAGGAGGCCTTTGAGGGGGTCGATGATGACGAGTGGGTGAGTCAAAGGGGGTTTCCTTTATCTGTATTTATTATTTCATTACTCTAATGATAATAATACTGTGATTTTTTTTTTATTATAATATTTGTACACTTTTAAGAAACCATTTTGACCTCGTTTAGATGTATTTATTTTTATTATTTGGGTCACATTATAGAAGCTGTTTACATGGGTGTTCTTGGTGGAGGTTGACCAGTAATGCATAAAATTGCCATTCTAACTGGAAAAAGACGATAGACGGTAAACTGGATATTATCACCACTTCCATGGAAACGATCTGACTCCGTTACTTAGAAATGACATAACTACTTCAGTAAAGATTCTGATCAAAGTAGGCCATCAATAAATCTAGAACTTTATGTATGGTGCAGTTTTTTTCCATCACAGTCACCACTGAATAAATCTAATAATAACTGTCGGCCACTATTGAAGTGAAATTCTATCACTACTGATAGTTTGGCACCATCTCTAATCCTTAAGATTTGGACACATATAAATATGGACATAAATAAATACATTTCAACAAGTTTTTAGTACTGTTGCTTCACATTAAGTTTGAGTTTGCATGTTTTCCTGGTGTTTGCGTAGGTTTTCTCCAGCTACTCTGGCTTCTCTAACTGTCCAAAGGAGGGATATTTAAATTTATATTTATATAATTATATGTTTTCAAACATTTCCCTGTGGTCTACATAAACTGTAAATTCTATACTTGGGTCTGAATTCTTTATTAATTCAACTCCACAGGTCCATCTTCAACTCTATTTCAGCCTAATGATACCAGAAAGGTCATTTTAAGCGCTGGCCCTTTAAATACAAATGAACCACTTCACGCCCCACCCCCTCCAGGTTGTTGACTGTGCTTTCTGTCCCATTCACCCATGTGTGTTTGTTAATACGACCAGCATTTGAATATTTTAGGTAATTGGCTCGAACTTTGGACATATTTTCAGTTTTTACTACAGCCGGTGCTGTTGATAAACAATTATGTCATACTCAGAGAAATGTTCATCAGAAGTATGTGCAAATGTCATGATGTAACTAGTTATAAAAATGTCACAAAGTAAGCAGGAATTAAAACAGTTTGTAAAAAATCCACTTGATTTTTGCCGGAATGAAAATAAAGATAGTCTTGCAGCACATGGAGGGTTCAACTTCAAACTGTATGAACTATTAGGGTCCAAATACACAAATAAATGAACCAAAGACTAATAAAAGTGGGTTTAGATAAATATGAGCCCTTTAAAGTTTGTTTTTTTCACCCAACATGTTCATAGTCCCCTGATTATGCCCCTTGGTGTCTGTAAAATCTGAAAATCTAAAATCTAAAAACATCACTGTAATTTCCCCTGTGTAGTTTTTTCAATATTTGTAACATGGTTCTCCTATTAAAGAGAACCATGAAAGATGGACACATTTTATTTATTTTATTTACTTAAGATTTTGCCATCATTAACTGAATTTTAAAACTAGTTGAAGTTTGATATATTACATTCTCACCGAATACCTTCTTTTTTTTTTTTTTTTTTTTTTAAATCAAAGAATTAGGTACAACACTACTCCAAAAAGTATTTATTCACCACAGTGGTGACGTTTCAGGCCACAGCCCTTCATCAGACATGGGACAAGTCATGACACACAGCTGTTTATATGCAAAACTAATTTCAATATCATGTGACAGGTAATGCAAATGATCTCATGATCAGTACCTTTTAAATGAGAATAAGTGTCTTTAAATACATAATAAGTCATACAAGTACAGTAATCAAATTCCTTTAAATTAATATAAATACAGTAATCACGTTACTTTCAATTAAAGCAAATTCATATTAATACAATGATCGAGTTTCTTTAAATGCATATATATTAAATAAACTAGTTTATTTAAATTCATACAAATTCGTGCATATAAAACTGTCATGTGACAATAAACAAAGTGTGATCTTCTCTGTGTGTGTTTTTCTGCCCGTGTTTTTTCCTGTTTTTATCAAGGCTGGATAATATAGGCCACCTGATTTAGCTTTACTATCAAATATCAGTACATTGGGAATCCATGGGGTATTAATATCGTAAATCTAACTGGTGCTGTTGTATTATCCAGGATGACTAAATGGGGAGGTCACATGGCCTTTGGTGGAATCATGGTGCCAACAGCAGAGAGGAGAGATCAGCTCACGTCTTGTGTTACAGCTTGTTTGTACGACAATGCCACTGAGATACCTGCTGCCTGTCAATCTACCTGCGCACACAAAGAACACTGTACAATGTGAATCTTCAACAACGTTTATATAATCCAACAGGGAATCATGGGAGCTTCTAATATTACTGTTTGTCACAAATCTGTTTTTAGTCAGGAAATAAAATACAAGTGGTTGGTGTTCATCATGTCAGACTGCATGAAATGTGATATAAAAGTCATTTTCTGCAGATATTGAACTTTATCAATCTCAGAAGAAAACGTGCAACTGGATTCGTTAAGTCCTTGTTTCTGATTGGCTGTCAGTTGTTTATTGACATCATTCAGGTGAACAAAGCAATAATAGTTCCTCATTACCAGTGAAACTAGATGTGATGAGTGGGATTTACTCTCATATACAATAAAAAAAAAGATCTTTTTGTCTGTGGTAAGTGCTAATGTAAAGGTGTGATAAAACATTCTCAGCTGTCTTGCTTAAAAATTAACTTCCCTACTTTAAATGTCAAGCATCAAGGTTACATATTGTGCATTATCATGTGCAAAAAGTCTGAGAAACTACACACATTTCCCTCGGCAGTGAGTCGACCACCGCTTGCTTTTTTACTGGCCAGTCATGTGAGCATGCTCAGTCACAGTGTGTCTTTTGAAAATGTAAAATGACCAATAAATGTTAAGATAATCACTGAAAAGGTGAACAACAAGCATCGAATAAAAGAAAACAACCCTGTCTTCCTGTTTAACCGGGTAACAGAAACATGCCAAAACACAATAACTGTAACACGTTCAAGCCTTCAGCAGCAAAAACTACACCGAGGAAACAACAGGGTCACCAGTGTTCGTGTTTAATCATGAACTGGATTTTTTATCAACAACAAATCAGAAAATGTTTGTTTTCTTTGCCAGTGTTTGATTTAAGATGCCATTTTCACATAATAATATGTTGCTTTACTTGTATCAGTTAGATATGAGGGGATGTAATAGTTGTAGTGCTCTATATGAAAAGGTGAAAGGTTAAAAATGTACGGTTTTGATGTATTGAAAGCCAAACCACTTCCTTTGTGGAGTCTTTAGTGAGGCCTAAATGGTGATTGTTTTGTGTTTTGTTGGAAATTACATTTCTTGTTGGGTGGGCAATTAATTTTTTAAATCCTGATCTTCTGTTGGTGTTGAGACTGTTTGGGGATATTCCTCACTAAATGAGCTAATTTTCTTATCTAATGTTTATTATGTAACCATGGAGTTTACTGGACCTTAACAGTAATAGTATTAATGACTTACAATCCATTAAAGCCATCATGTCATTTCTAATCAGGGCAACAGCAATATTCTCAATAACCCAGGCTTCAGTCTACTGTGTTGTTTACCTCTGATGAACTGAAAGAACAATTCAGACAGGCATGGTCACGCACATCATGTTTTACACATGAACTGCAGGTGTTGTCAGTGTTAAGAGTGATGTACATGTGCTTGTGATTCTTAAATGCGACGATGTGTAGTTTTGGGATATTAACTGGATTTCCATTGTG
This sequence comes from Maxillicosta whitleyi, assembly GCA_029822895.1. Taxonomy (NCBI): domain Eukaryota; kingdom Metazoa; phylum Chordata; class Actinopteri; order Perciformes; family Neosebastidae; genus Maxillicosta; species Maxillicosta whitleyi. The sequence goes on along the minus strand of JAPSES010000069.1, from coordinate 6,234,217 downwards.
CTTAAAAAATCATTTTTATACAGTGAGTAAAACATTGTTGTGCTTGTGTCACAATAAACACCATTTGAACCTGATGTTAGAGTGTGGTTTATGAATAAATATGGGAATCTGAATACTTTTATATAGCTCTTACATTGTTGGTTATTTTGATTAAGGCCTTCAGGAGATGGAATAGAAGGAGAATTATGACAATTATATTTAACAAATAGATGCATTTAATGTAACATACTAGCTGTGTAATGTACAGTACAATACGCCATGTTGTGTTTTTCCACTATTTTTTTTGGCTTTGATGTGGTATACAAGCCATTTTCAGCACCAGCTAAGCCAAATTAAATGTAAAATCACTGCAAAGCATCAACATTAACTTCACTGTTGTAGTTCAGCCCAGGTATTCTTCATTTCAGGTTTTCTCTGTTTTTATTTATTTTTGCTTCCCTACCGTATCTATATGCACAGATAATGATGATGATCCAAAATGTGTATTGTTTTTAATAGAAAAAACATGTTATTTTCTTGTTGGAGGACCTACATATGAAAACTCAGATGATTCAGATATGAAAAGTGAATATATTATAATTTGCAATGTTTCAATTCAGTTTCAAAAGTAATCCTGTTAGTCCTTAGAAATAAAACTGACTGCAAGAAAACATGAAAAAATCTACATATTCATGAAAACAAAGTATAACTTCATTCACACATTTGAAGAGGAGTGAGAGGAAATATTACTTATTTAATTACACCCCTTCACACAATAGTCTATGCTTTAGCTTCCTATCAGCATAATATATGAAAAATCTAAGTAATCTAAGCAAAACCCATTATCTCGTTAATTCTCAGAATTTCATATTTTGAACTAATACTGTATCTTAAAAACAACAGCCAACCAGCATTTTGCACTTAATTTCACTTTATTAGCGACTACTTTTACCGGTAATAAGTCAAGTAGTTTGCTGCATGAAGACGTTGCACTTCGCCCTCCCTGCCAGTAGGTGTCAGCACCACAGACCCGGCCCTCCTATTGGCTCTTCTTGAATTTGGTGAATTCTTTGAACTTTGACCTTTCAGTCACCTTGATTCATACATGTGAAAACATACACGCACTGTCACCGAAGGCTGTGTATTAAAATCAAATGGTAAGAATGCACTTTATAATAATTGTTGTCTTATTTTCGCTACAGCTGTCGCTAGTGTTAGTTTGTGCTAATGTTATGTAGCATTAGCTTATGTAGGTACATTTGTGCTACTGCTTGTCATTTTCCAGCTCTGTTACATAAGGAAGCTGCTTCTTTTGCAGCTGTTTTTTAGTTTATTGTAAGTTAATTACGTTCAAGAAAGATGACCATACTGTCGGTGATGTTACAACTGTTTTAACACCGGTAATGTCACGTTGTACTGGAGTAATGGGTGCTAACACATCCATGCTGAGGTCTGACCGGTAGGTTTATCAGCGTTAATGACGATAGAAAACATACATTTCACTGTCTGTGTCTGCACGAGGCTAAAATAAAACACTGTCCTGCTGAAGTGAAGGACTGTTTAATGTTTCTGTACTGTTTTTTTTTAACGTTTTTTTTTCCCTCTTCAGGCCAAATATCTGGCACAGATCATTGTAATGGGAGTGCAGGTGGTGGGACGTGCATTTGCTCGTGCTTTACAACAGGAATATGCAGGTATTTGACTCATAAATAACAAGTGAATTGTGGATTTTTGATTGAGTCTTTTCTGTCTTGTATGACAATAAAATCTAAGAAAATAGAACGTGTGTCTGTGACCGTGGAGGAATATTACGTCACCAGGTATAATGGTAGCTTAAATAAAACTTTATTTTTAAATGACCTCATGATTTCACACGTCATATATATTGTATGGTTCACAGTGGTTTTGTTTTTTCAAAGATTTGTGGAAGATTTAGGCACATATATGGACGCAAGTAAATATGTTTATTCTACGGCAATTATATTGTTTCACATACATGTGGAAAATTATCGCAGTTTAAGAAAAGAATCTGATGCACAAAATGTACGTAGCATCCAAAAGGCTAATTTTATTTGGGGGGATTTTGTTAGAGGGAAGATGTTGCCAATCTGTCTCAAAATGTGACCTGATATAACAAATAAACACCCCCTGTTGCTTTAGTTATTGACTATGTACCTTCTAATGATAATGTCAGAAGTAAGGCAATAATTCAACCATCCAACCTTTTAGGACAATATGTGCAAAATGTTACTTCACCAAAAGATATTCATATTCTTCAATAATTATAGGTATCACAATAAATGGTAAACCATCACAGTTCTAAGTGAGAGCTGAAGAAACTAGATTGTCTTTTGTAGTTTGAAAAATATTCATAAATGATGCAAAAGATGAAAAGAATATAGTGACACAGAAATAATAACAAACGATACAAAAGCCACAAAATGTAAGAAGATAAAAACAAGCATCATATAATTTGTTGTTTAGTTCCTACTCTTTTTATTCTAATTTAACATTTAAATCTCCTATAGCCCTTGTTCGCCCCATGTAAAAACTGCTTTTTCCATCAAGTTCTTCCTTGTTGTCTGTTAATAGGTGTGTTTTGTGTTTTCATTTGCAGCCAGTCAAGCAGCAGCACGGGCCCGGGGTGCAGCGGGTCAGCAGTCTGCTGCTGCATCCAGTATCACTGGGATGACCCTGCAAGAAGCACAGCAGATCCTCAACATCACAACTCTGACTCCTGAGGAAATTCAGAAGGTGCAAAAACAATATCCACCACTCTGTTTTCTATTTATTCACTTGTTTCTGATGGTTTCACAGTGGGACAATCATTTATTTGTGACTCTGCTGTTGCTGTGAAGGAAATATGTTATTTTGAGAGTATGTTATATACTTCTGTTTCATTTATATCTTCCAGAATTATGAGCACCTTTTTAAAGTCAATGACAAGTCAGTGGGAGGCTCATTTTACCTACAATCAAAAGTAAGTATTCTGTTTCTTATGGCCCATTAAATTTGTAAATAGTTTGTAGAGTGATATTTCCTAATTATGTTGCCAAGTTTGCTGTTACCAACAAGTTTACATCTAAGCCAGCAACTTAAACAAATACAACATGATATAAAGGTTATTCTAGGCGTGATCATACTCAGTTTCGCAAGATATTCTGAGACTGCTGAGTTGATTTTGAGTCTGACAAGTGGTTTAGTTCATTTGCAGATGGTCCTGTCATAATTTAATATCCATAATATCCATCCAGGGACTGCAGATGAAAATTAGTCTGTGACTAAATCTGGTGCATTTACATGCTCTATGGGGTCATGTTGATTAATGTACATTGTCCCTTTCTTAAATAAAAAAATAAAGAAATATGCATAACCCTAAATCTAATATTATGAATTGAGGTCTGAAAAGTGCTAGAATTTTAGTTTAATTGTTTGAAAGTGCTTGGAATTATAACCATAGCTACTTGCAGAGAGGTGATGCATTTTGAAAAGTAAAACTATGTCTAAAAAGAACATTCCCAGATGTTCTCAGGTCAACTCCAGGTATATTTTTATCTTAATCTTTTTCGCAGTGTGAGTGGGCCTGAAAACGCCAAGTGGCTTCCCTTATTTTTTGGATTAAACTTTGTGTTCTCCTTCGCACTTTCTGCTATTATGAAACATAGTTTTAGATGTTTATAACATAACACAACATACATTGTTGTGATAAAAAAAAAAAAAATGGGGGGAAAAAAAACCCCATTTGTATTCTTGTACCTATGTATCTATTGTACCCCAGTGATAAGGTGCAGTGACATTGAAAAATGTGTATGAATGAACTGGATGTTGACAGGTATTAAATAAAAATTTGCATATAGACTGGAACCTGCATGACCCACATGACAGAATTTAATGATACATACCTTTCTTCTGCAGCTCACTCCTTTTTAATGAAAATAAAAAGACTAGATAAAAAGATGGATTATCTGATGTCAGTCATACACTTACCCTGGAAAAAATAGGAAAGGAGTAGATACTGAAGTCTGCTTTAATTACAAGATGCTGAATGATAGTTATGAATTTTTTTGCTCAGTATAGAAATAAATATCATTATCAAATTAGATTAATTTTAGAAAGTTGCATTAGCTTTAATGGCTTTTGAAAGGTTTAGAGGAAAAACAGGTATTGAAATTATTGATTTCTCTACAAAAGAAAAGCAAAATGGAATCAGTTGTATTACAGCAAACAGTACAGTACACAGTCTATGTTTCATCATCAAAAATACATTCCTCCAAGAAGTAATCAGTTCTGGGTGTTTCTGTTAGTTATTTTAAGTTCAACAAGATATGACTCCACATAATGTAATTCTTTAAATGCATCCATAATGTTGTTGAAACAGCTAAAATCATGCTGTTTCTTGTTGAATCCTGCTGAAAATGTGTAATAGCAAGTGGACTTAACATATGTGTTACATGCGTGTTGTGTATTGTGTCAGACTATCCCATGTGGTTCTAAATACAGCCGTACAACTGTGATCAGTCATATTTCTGCCTTTTGTGTCTGTGACTCATCAGCACCCACTCTTGAAACGCTGTCCTGCCTGAAATGAAAATCTTGTTGATTTTTATCTCTTTCCCGTTTCTCTCTGCCATGAGTGACTCACAGTGCGCTTCACTTGTTTTTAAGTGTCACCTCTTTTCCCTATAGAACCCATTAAATTGTGTATTTATTTGTTTCCAGGTGGTGCGGGCTAAAGAGCGTCTAGATGAAGAACTAAACATTCAGTCACAAGACAAGGAGCAGTCACAGAAAAACACGGAAACATGAAGTATTTATACCCTGCCTTTCCTCTCCCCATCCTCTGTAAATTATAACCCATTAAAAGCCTTTTTTTCTTTAGTACTGGCTTTGAGGGTTTTTCTTTATTATTAAACTGCAGATATATTATATACATAAAATATATAATATATTTATGTCATCCAGTACAGGTGTCCAGTGGGTGATATCGCATTGCTTGTTTCTATCAGTGTCTGTGTAAATACAATATTTAATAATATGTGAGAGATAAGATTGCAGACCTTGGATGAACATTTCTTTCTAGCATGTGAGTCTGCATTGTCTCTGTTTACTTTTAAAAGTTAAACTGATCAACAGACCATTAAATTGGTGTACATTCTGGGTCATGTCAGATGTTAATGGTGGTTAGGAGTGATGTGAAACTAGACTACATGGTTTTCATTAAACCACTGAAGACAGCGCAGCTTATTGACAAAGAATTAAGGTAATGTGATTGTTCTTTAATTAGCTGCAATGTGATTTTAAGCCTGATTTGAACAATCCCTTTAACCTAGAATTCTATTAAATGTCTGAATTGCATCTTTGAAGCAATATTGAACACACAAGTTGTATCAAATGCAACTTTATTAAACATTTTTCTTTTCATTGACATTATTATCAATATCGTAATAAAATTCCTCTAAAACAGGAGAACACCGCTATGTTGTACCAATTGGAGACTTTTACAACTCTAAAATTCTGCATGTTCAACCACAGAACATGATGCCAGGAAAAAAATATATTTTCATATAATTTTTTTTTCGTAAAGTGTATAACTTCTATATTTTACCTATAATAAAAAGGCACTTGGAAAAATTAAAATACTGACATAATATCTCACAAATGTGCAAAAAACATAACTTGGAACAGGCCTTGCATGGCCTTAGTCTTATCATTAACCCTTTGTGCAACACTGTGGCACTTCAGTCAATGGCGCCCCTGTATAATGACACTGACCTAGCTAGCTAACATAATTTTTATGCCCTGGATCTCAGGTCCACTTTTCGTAGCATGAAATGAGGGTTACTTTTACATCTCCAGAAGCAAGTACCACTTTAATAACATGAAAAAAATTTCCAACTGGATCAACAATGAGGATTCTTACAATAACTCTTCATGAATTTAACTTGACACTGAGTAAGGATGTGACAGCGTCCCACTGTCTAGCTAAAAGGGAAACAAAAGTGCAGTTTATTACAGATTGAGCTCAAAGGGTTAATGGATCAAACAGCTTATGTAATATTGAAACAATATGGACCCTGGAGGATCCGTGTCATATTCAGCTTCCTGCTGCCTTGCTTAGTCTCTGTCCCTGGCTTCGACCAGCAGAGGAGAGACAGATAGACGGGAGAAGGAGGAGGAGGAGAGCCGCTGCATCTGTGGGTTTCACTGTTGCCACGGAAACCATGTCTAGCCTACTTAACACCTGTTCCTGATGACATCACATGCCAGGATTGTCCACTCATGAGGAGAGTTTCATCGAGCCTTTGTGTTTGTTTGTGTGTGTGTATATGTGTGTGTTGGAGGGGGAGGTGGTGTCAGAGACAATAAAGACTGAGGCTGAAACAGGTATGCGGTTCTCCGCTCGAAATCCTCACAGGACTGTCGGCCACCCCTCAGACAGGGAAGGTTAGAGTTATTTTTGTTTGCTGTTGACGCAGCTTGTTAAGTTGCCCGTTTCCTCCATCTCTAGTAAAATAAGAAAAGCTTTGTGGCTGGGAGGTTTGGGAGTTGAGCCTTTTGGGTTTAATCTATAAAAAAAGAGAAAAAAAACCCAGAGGGCAGACAGAGTTCAGTGGCCTAGTTTTGTGCAGGCTGGTATGCCTGTGAGTGGCTGCCACATTGGCTACAGAACAGCCAGTGACTTCAGAGCTGAGAGGGCCGTTTGCAGGGTAGGTGGCCAGATGGACGGCGGCTACACAGCACAGCTATCCTCTGCCTCTTTTCCTCTGCTGGCACACAGCATCTCCCCTCATCTCTCGCTATCCCCCGCCCATTCATTTATTCATTCAGCCAATCTTCTTTCTGGTTGCTCTCACGCTCTGCCACCATTTCACAGTCGGCTGTTGTTCCTCGACGTTTTTTGCGTATCTGAATGTAAATCAAAGGACACGTTCATACACTCTGAGTGATCCTCGGAACAAACTGTGACCACGGAGGAATGTGATGTCATATGGTCCAATGGACACCCACCAAAAACTTTATATCCCCTCACAGAATAATGATTCCCAATCTTTTTCATTTGTGACCTAGTAAAATAAATCAAAGTCCCCTTATGGTAACACTTTATATTAAAGCATACATACTTTCTGCTAACTAGTGCTTATTAATACACAAAATAGTAGCAGAATGGCTCTTTTTAAGTTATTATAAAGAACATTCTAGTGCTTTATTCTACATGACTTTAAATAACATTACTGTTTATTGATAATAAGTAAAATACTGTACATATAATATATATCATAACTTACTGTTTTTTTCCACCAGGCTTTATAAGGTGGTAATATCCATAGAGTAATGGGCCTGCTTTTAATAACATTTAATAAATATGGCCTTTTCTCATACATAAAACTCCTAAAACTAAAAATCTTAAGTGTCAAAACAAATCTATATTGAGTCAAAAAGTCAGAAATGCAAATATCAACTCTTCCTCATAACTAATTCACACATGGTTTGACATTTATTAACAACTATCACTGGCCAATATGCTATTAATATGTATGTATACCTTAATATTAAATACTACCATACTGATGATCCCTCATCACAGTTCATATTTGATGTACATATTTGATACATTGAAGAAAAGAAGGAAATAGTTAAGTCGTTTTCCGTCACATTAAGGTTTACTCCTTTCCTCCACCCAGATTGGGAACCACTATCCTAGAGGTCAAACAAATCCTCTCCCTCTCTTCTTCCCGTTTGACCCCTTACAAGGCCTGACCTTGACAGCAGAAAGCTGAGCACAGAGCAGCCACTGCAGAACACAAGAAGCAACTTCAACATCAGAAAAAATGTCTCGTCTGAACAACAGCAAAAAAAAAAAAAAGACAATTATAAAACAACAATAACTGATCATTTGTAAGACTGGGTGTTGGAAAAGTAATCCTGCCGAAGTTAGCAGATGCAGAGGAGAGATGGAGGTGTGACAGATAGAGGAGGGTAGAGTGTATCAGTCTCTTGAGGGAATGTTCCTTGTGTTGTCGATACTCCCCTGTTCCTCTACTTCCCCTCTGTGGAGATGGCAGTCATCATTAGCATGAAGCCTTAAAAAAAAACCCTGCAGCCAAATCAGCCTTTGCAGGCCGAAGCAAAAACTGTAGCAGAGCAAAACTGTTTTCAAAGACTGTGAACTGGCAGTAACATTTAATTTCATACAACATGTAAAGGATATAGCGTGTGGTAAGTGCATGGTGACTGCGTAATCGAACCATGAGAATATGATTTCCCACAAGTCAAAAGAGTCTTTTTTTCTTTTTGAAGCCCCTATGGACAGAGTAAATTGAGGCAGTTTGCAATAGTGTGGCTTCGTAGGCAGTCCAGCTGTATGTGGCATTGACTGCATCGCTCCCCACTGTGGCACAATACATACATCCCATGCTGCCCTGCCCAAGTATTTTAAGCACAACATAGGACTTGTTGAACTTTGGACAAAACTTTAACCAACAAGGCTAAGTTAGGCTTTGACTGGATGACCACCTGTTTTTCACAGCTGGTTTTGGGTCCAGTCACTTTTAAAACACAAGACACCAGTGTTAATCGCCACAGTGGTCCTTTCATAGACAAACTGGCTCTGTTGATTCAATTACAGGAAAGCAGCTGGACAATCCAGGAGCTAAACAGCGTGAGTTCTGTAAACGCCGAGCAGGGTGAATCGTGTCCAACCAGAGGGGGGAGCCAGATGCACCAATGCCTTACATTTCACTTGTGTAAAAGAGGAAATTATGATTGGTCATTGCTAGGTGATGTAACACCATTTGTCTGCATTAAGTACTCAGACTGCTCTGTGTCCTAAAAGCCTCTAGTCTAGCAAACATTCTGATGGACTGGGCTGGTCCGTGTTCGTCACCCTCCCCAAACCGGGGACAGATTGTCAGAAATGCTCTCTCCCAGTATATGTTACAATGAGGGAGCTGAGAGGTTAGCAGCAGTTTTGAGGTTTCTATACTATAACCAGTTGACACTATTAAGTGCTGTGTTTAACTGAACTGTCTCAGTGAGGGTTTTTACTGCTCTAAAGCTGGCTCCTACAGCTTATCCAGCACAAACCCTAAGCCAAGATAGTTTGAGTTCACTTGCTTTGGTACTGCAAGCTTGTCTGAATCATATTAATCACAGCAGACTGTGAAAAATAGGTCATAACTTTAAAATCAGCTGTGAAGAATCTTCCTGTTATATGTGTGTTTGCCTAACAGCAAGCGCGTCCTTCAGTTTCATGGTGTCTCTATCTCACTGCTAAGCTCGAGGCACACTGTCGATGAAGAATAGACATATAAATACTAGTTAATGAATCAGGACTTAATAAGAACACAGAGCACTAAGACTGTAATGTTCATGGGCCCGCTCCACACAGCCACAAACAGGAATGAATATAGTATCAAATAAGAGGAGCCTGCTGTCAGGTTGTAGAAATACAGAGCTATACATGTGTGTGAACACAGTCCTTGGGCCCCTTTTTCGTTGATAAAAGAGGCTTGCGTTGTAATTGTTGTGAGGTGTAGTGTTATCTTTCAGGGTTTGTTGAGTTTTTCTATTGTTTTCTCCTTTTCAAACCTCTTTCTGAAATGCATTGCCTGGAATTGATTGTGCGAGCCGATCCCTATCACCTTTGACCACCCGTACCCTCACTAGGCATCCACCCGCCCACCCCAACCCCCTGAGCTCTTCTGGAATGTGTGTTTGTCTGTATCAGTTAACCACAGCTGGCTTGAGCACCACGGTGCCTGGGGGGATGACCACCCAGGACAGAGGATCATGGGACCCTCCTGTGGAGAGGTTCAGGACCCCACTGGTCATCTCGTTCTCCACCTCATCACCCCGACCTTTCTTGGCTGACAGGCTCTGAGCCCTGCGTTCAGATGCAGCCCCGAGTATGGGCATCATAGGTAAGCCCAGGGTGGAGGAAGGGAACGCCGGGGACAACAGAGGGGACTTGGCCAGGCCCAGTGGGGAGCCGTTAAAAGACAGGATGGGTGTCCCACCCAGGCTGCCAGGAGGGGAACCTGGGCAACCCAATGTGCTGAGGTCCAGAGGGCGAGGGCTGAGTGGCGACAGGGGCAAGGAACCACCCAGACTCTGCAGAGCATGACTTCCAAGGAGAGCCGCCGCCGCTCCGGGGATGATAATATGGGCTCCGCTCACATAGGACATCTCTGAATCCTTTCCCCCTCCACTAGCAAGACCTCCACTTTGGCTCCCCTTCAGTAAGGAGCCCACCCCACCTGGAGATCCCTGTTCTTGAGCCACAAAGTGCCCGTGGGCTTTGATGTGCTTACGTAGAGAGCTGGGGTCTGTGTAGCGCTTCAGGCAGCCCACCATCTTGCAGTAGTAGGGCTTGTCCACATAGTGTGTGCGCGTGTGTTTGAAGCGGTCACTGGAGTTGGAGTAACGTTTGTTGCAGCCCTCATAAGGACAAATGTAGGGCTTTTCACCTGCAGGTACAGACAGGATCCAGATGTCATTGTTTACTAGTTTAAAGCTTTGAATTCACTCTCATTTTTTAAAGAAACACATGGTATAGGTCCCATATCATATCCTCTTGAGACCCAGCAATGCATTTTTGTCCTTTGTAAGGGACCATAATAATAATAATAAAGTTGTCTGACCGCTTTACTTAAAAAAATGCTGTCCACTCAAGAGAACATTACATTAAAAAATATATCAATCAAAACAATTATTTTATGTAAAAAAGCCAAAACTTTTACTTTCCTAGGTCTCAGGAGGATATAAAGCTCTGGAAAAGAAAAAAAAAAGACAAATTCATATATAAATTTCCAAACTTGGGCTAAACTGAAATGTCTTGAACATAATCTAGATGAAGATAGACAGTCTAAAGAAACCAAAGAAATATTAGCTGTTTGCATTATTGCATAAAGCAGAAATATGAAGAGATGAGATTGAACCTGCGATGCGGTATGAAATACAAGTTATTCCACCAACTATTGATTTCTGATCTTTTTCCATGTCAAAACATTAGTACTGTAAAAAATGAATTTCCACCCCTGAAACACATATATTTTGTGCACCTAAATGTCACAAATTATAATATTTTTATTTACACAGTAAACGCCACAAATTAAAACCCCCATCTTACTCAAACACATACCAGTATGTTTTTTCCACAGTTGTATTTGAGGTGTGTGTAGATAAATCACTGACCTGTATGTGAGCGATTATGTATCTTGAGGTTCTCCAGGCGTGAGAAGCTCTTGTTGCAGGTCGGACAGCGATGGGGCTTCTCGTTAGTGTGAGTACGGATGTGGATGAGCATCTTGTACCTACATCCACACACACACACAAGAACACACTCATATCTGTAGCCTCTTGGGTTCTACTCTCATATATTCACCTTTAAACTGCTTCTGTTCCCTCACCTGGCATTGAACCCCCTCCCTTTGCGAGCACAGCCCTCCCAGTGGCAGCAGTACCCAGAGTCCTTTTCAGGTTTGACGTGAAAGTCGTTGACATGATCCACCAGGTCTTGCAGGGAGTCAAAGAGCAGATGGCACTAAGGGAGGAACGACTTTTTTAGACTTATTCTTTATTTGTCATTACATCATCAAACACATTTCAGTGCAGTTGGCTCAGTAGGCTGCAGCAATAAATACAGACACTATATATACAAGACATAAAAAACATCTATGTGAGTATAAAAAACAAAAAAATATTTTCAGTACTGAACATCTGTTATGCCCATAAGTTTACATACCCTAGCAGAATTTGTAATTCTTTGGCCATTTTTCAGACAATATGAATGATAATACAAACATGTTTCTTTCACTCATAGTGGTTGGGTGAAGCCATTTAGTATCAAACAAATGTGTTTGCTCTTTTTAATCATCCTGACAACAGAAACTATTCAAATGACCTTAATCCAAAGTTTCCCTAGTTCCCCATCCTCTATATTGGCCCCTTTAAAATCTATGGTCACTTTTCCATTGATCCTCATAAATCCAAATACAACTTGCGCATGAAAATTTACTATGGAAAAAGGACAATTTCACCATCAATCAAAAGTTTTTGTGGTGGCAAGAGGTGGTTTTTGGGCGCTGTGAAATTGGTATATTACGCAAAACGTTACACAAAAACTTACACAAACACTGCAGATGTAGCTTACTACATGTGAAGCTACTGTTGTGTCAACTTAACATGGCGATAAACATAAGAAACTATATATATAAATTACCAAATTCATACAAAAGTCAGTTACATTGGTTTATTGCATCTGCATATTTATGTTTGGGGGGGGTGGATGAGGAGGGAGTTAACATTCAGGTGTTCAACAGATATGTGGTTTTTTTTCTGTATCTTATGCTGTTTTTCACCCAAAAGTAACTCAAAAGTTTTAGACTGCCTTGGAAAATTACAGTATGTTGAAATCATTTGTATTATTTCACCTTTGATTTCAGCTTGAAAAACCAAATGCTTCCATTCCATCTCAGCCTGGTCTACAACCAGTGATTTAAGATAAATGTACACTGCAGGAGCCCTTCTTTAATGGAAAAGCTCTATTTATAAGTCTCAAGTAATACTTCGTAATTACACCCCCCACAGAGGTGTGAAATGGCTTTAGCTCATGTACATTAGTACTTTTACCAGCATTGAACAAAACGTCCATAACTACCTTTGAACATGTGACAATTCAAACAGTTTCACAGAAAATTAGAATTCTACCCTGTGGCACAAGATCACGTGTACATTTGGTTTTTCTTTGTATGTATAATGACCCTATATGTTTTCAGAGAGGTTGGAAGTTAAATATATGAATGACAGCTTTAATGACTCATTATTGTTCAGTGTGAGACATGAGTCCAATGCTCTCCTCATGGCTCATTACTGAAGTAACACAGTCACTGATCATTTGTCTTCCTTTTTCTGCAGCAGCAGGATGCAACTTTACATCTTCTCTGTTTACAGTTACGCCCCATCCATCTTAAGGCAGATATTTTGTATTTTGTTTTTTTTCCTCTATGTTTGAATTTTTAATCCAAATGTAAACAGCTCTTTAAGTTGTGAAGACAGAGATTTTGTGTGTATACATATGGAAATGAAGGTATTGTAAAACTATGGTGCCTCTTCTGTTTTGCACATTTCTGTTCTTGCTTTGTGTAATGAAAAACCAAATCAAATCCAGGAGTATAAATCAGTGTTTGACCTGCGTTAGATACCTTTTGGAGACAGTCTGGGCTGATGTTATGGCCAAATCCACAACATTCTAAAGAATGCATTTTATTTTTATTAGTACTGTCAAACAGTTAAAATGTTTAATCAGATTAATAATAGGATTGCTGTGGATTAATTTTGATTAATCAGAATTATTATTTTTTAAATCTATTAATCACGTTTCATTTTGTAAGAGCAAATAAACTCAAGAGAAAAGGGAATATACATGCACTTAACATGTGCATATTCTTTGTAGGGTCATGCTCCTGATCAAGTCATGATAAATTTATAATAGTGACCTAATACTACTGATGGATTTTTGGGAAAACTGAACAGAGTAGTCATACATGTCACTGTTTCTAAAACAGGGTGTTCTGGACTACTTCAAAAATCAAATGCATAAATTGAGAGTTTCCCCGTTTTTCCAGGGTCCACTACACCAGTGACAAACTGGTGACTTTGGTGCTTGTGTCTTTTGTGGTAGCTGTGGATGAGGCATTTTATTTTCCCAGATGCTAAAGCTGCAAATTCTTCTTGGCAAAAGATTTTGGGTTTTCTTACATGAACTGCATGTTATAACCTCCCCAAATTGACTCAATGTTATTGAGGTAAGCAGACTGACATGGCTCCTCCTTCACCTTCACTTTTTTTCTGCTGGAGCCAATGACAGATCGACTTGTTCTTGTGTTTGGAGTCATTGTCACATTGGAACATCCCATGTACATTCTGTCAGGGTATGTAAATTTATGAACTGTATATTGCACATTGGAACAGTTCTGTGTAAGTGAGGGAGGAGGGGGGTATTTTGTTGAGTTCATCAGTCTTATGGCATGTGGATTTAAACTGTTTCTGAACCTGGCTGTTCTGCTACAAAGGCTACAGAGCCTCCTTTTTAAGTATACTTGAAATGACTTTGGTCTAATCTTTACTAGGATCATAGAATGTGTTTGTGTTAAAATCAAAGTCACACCTTTTTCCAGCGGCAGGCCAGCTGTTCATCTGCTGAGAGGTCAGGAGAGGCTCTCTTGTCATTCGTCTGGCCAATAAACATAGAGGATGGCAGGTGAAGCCCTGTCCCAGCTCCGATTGGCACAAAGAACTGAAAGGCCTGTGAGATGTGAGAATTCTGGGAAACATAAAAAAGAAAAAAAAGGGCAATGGATCATGAGCCTGAAGCACATAGTGTGACTGAATTTAAGTCTACGGTCATGTCAGCTAAAGAACCAGACACATCTGAACGCTCATTTTTTAGATTAATGGTTCAAATGACCTTCCTCCCACCTGACCAAGACCAGGTCAAGCCAATCTCAACCATTTATCTGATACAGGACAGACTGCTGATGATGATGCACACCAGGCTTTTGAAACCAATTAGCTAGGATATTTTCATCTATATTTTCATTTTTTTCCCGTCTTTTTCTCTACACTGGCTTGTTGTATTTTTGCTGCTGTTAACTGAAATTTCCCCATAGTGGGATCAATAAAATCAGATCTTATCATATTTTATTTTATCTTAATCTTTATCTTTCCAAAACTCATCTTATCTTAAAAACCCTTTATTTTAAACACTCTAAAGATAATTTTAAGTCTTTTTTTTTTTTTTACTATTTGAAAGTGTCAATACTATACATAGCTCCTTAAAAGTTGTTGATGGGAAAGCTATGTTTGTTCTTTCATTTCATTAAGGTTTAGCATTTTGTTTATTTTATGTTTTATTGCTCTGATTAGTTGTAGGTTTATCCAATTGCACTCAGAGATATTTTAGTTTGTGCTCGATAAAACACCCCTTAAAATCAGAAAAAAAACAGAGGAATTCCAGACTAATACTCAATTAGGAATTACTCTGGAAACATGCTCATTTAAGAAGTAGTCTGGTGATACTACTATAGTGTCATGTCATAAATTAAATGAACTACACTGGACTCCACACTTGCAACAGTGCAGTACAGTTAAACAACCATTTATTCTACATGGAATAATTAACAGTAGACAGTATTAAAAAAAACATAACCCTGTCTGAGTACATAACTGCAGATCTTTATACTTCGCTGTCATGTATTACTACTTATTTCTCTTCTTTTCTCCAGATATAAACTTCTAGACATCCGCAGTCCTCTATAAAAACCTCCCTACATCCCCTGAGCTGGGCATGAGAGCTATAAGATCCACTAAACCTTTGCTAGGGCTCAGAGAGCTGCACCAGCTCACACACATACACACTCAAGACATACACACAGTGCAACTTAGCTCTGGCAGAAAATATAGTGGGCTCTTGATGAAAAGTTGAATTTAGAATAAGGGATATGTAAGTCCACGCTCTCCTGTGAGTTGACAGCCAGAAAGATAGGAAATGTACGAAGTGTGAATGTGACAAATTTCATAACATAAGGCCAATTCCCTGTTCTGAGCTCTGCCTCTGCACGCAAACTATGTGAGGTGATGTGTGAGATGCTGTAGGCGAGAGTATATGAGTGTGTGCATGTCTTCTATAAGAGACGCTGCAGTACATAAGGTGTTATAAGTGTGTGTGGTACTGAGTAAGAGTGAAAAGGTGTCTGATGCACATGTGGATGGGA
This sequence comes from Maxillicosta whitleyi, assembly GCA_029822895.1. Classification (NCBI taxonomy): domain Eukaryota; kingdom Metazoa; phylum Chordata; class Actinopteri; order Perciformes; family Neosebastidae; genus Maxillicosta; species Maxillicosta whitleyi. The sequence continues at coordinate 6,218,465 of JAPSES010000069.1, read as the reverse complement.
AAGTGTAAAGTGTGTGCAACGCAGTTTAATGCGCAGTTATGGCTGGGTGGTGGGGTCAGGGGGGCTATCTGAGTCGGACACAGGGCAGCTGAATGGTCCCAGCCAATGCGTCTGAATTCAATTGGGAGGGAATTGAATTAGGCAGCGTGAGGTCTGCATGGCTGTACCTTGTCTTAAATCCGATTATACATGTACACACAGAGGCACACACACACACATACACACACACACATGTCATTGCAGCGAGGCCACTGAGTACAAGCTGTTGGGGACACAAGAGGTGTTTGATAAGAACCAACCCCACACCCGCCTGTTCGACTTTCTCTCTCTCTCACAAATGATTCCAACCCCCTCGCATGGCCTTATTTTCTGATGGAGAGTGTGACACAACCCGATGTTGTTCTTGATTTGCTGACCCCAGCAGGATGAGTCACACTCTGCTGTCGACAGGAAGGTGTGGGCCACTCATTACAGCACTGAAAAGCAGTGTTTATTCTTTTAACAACTCTGAGGTGAACAAACAGGAAGGCAGAGAAACAGGGGGTATCAGTGGGCAAGGTGAATGCTAATGAAATTTAAGTCAAAACACTAACAAAATTACAAAAACTGAAGGATGAAAAAAAAAAACAATTGTATTGTATCTACTTGAAATGAATGAGAATTAGAGTTTCTCTCAGTTTACTTAAAATTATTAATCCTTTACAAACATTTCTTAAACCTTCATAGTTTAGTTCGGGTCAAATTTGACACATACCCAGAATTCCCTCATAGTAAGTGTCTAAACCAAATGTTGAACTACAGATTTATTTAGAATGTCTAATATCTAAATAGACTATCCCACATTAATAAATATATAATATATAAATGTAATGTTTCAGAGAAGGAAGGGCATGTTTAAAATATTTAAATTTTTGTGTATTTTGGCAAAATTTAGGAAAAGTCATCAACATTCAGGATAAAAGAATGATGTTTAGGGTATTTTTTACTACTACTGAATGTCAAAACGGGTCAAATTTAACCCATCTAGTATGTAAGCGTTAATGAACTAACATACACTGATTGACACAATAGTTGCTTTTTGTGATTTTTCTTTTAATAAACCACAAATTATGACCTGTTGTCCTCCTGTTTGTCAGCTGGGGAGCCTGGGAATCCCCACTATTAAATAATGTGAAAATCAGGTCCAGAGGTTTGTCATTGGTCTATTGGCCCTACCCTTCTACCATTTATCATGAAAATAATTGTCGTCGTTTTTCTGTTTTCCAGCTGACAGATCATTTAAAAACACAGTATTTTAACTTTGATGAAGGTGTGTGATTAAGTTTAATATACTCACCCCTGAGGGGATGTAGTTGCCGTTGGTCATTTCTGGAGAGCTGGGAGTGTGGCGGGATGAAGGAGACATGCTCAGGTCCACTGCAGGGGGCGTGGGGGTGTCTGTTCGATCCTGAGGTACCACCTGCATACCTGACACACCCACAGACACACATCTGGTCAAACAATCTCTCACCTGGAGGATCTGGTTCAAGGACACTGCTCCGTCCCGATCCTATGTTTTGTCTCTTTACTTACCTGTATGTGGAGACGCTGGCGAGGCGGGCTCTATAACTGCAGTACCGTCGTCTGTCATGCGGAGCTGGCGAGCACGTTTGGGGTGCAGCGGAGAGAGGGGGGGCGAGCATGCACCTCTGTCCCTCCCACTGACCCGCCGAGGGAGCTTCAAGTCTAGGGGCTCGTCCAAAGACAGCATGACCGCAACCCGCCGACCTCCCACCTGCATAAACATCCACACAGAGGGGTACAATGAGACAACACAGGACGGCTTGGTTTTCCTATGAAACACTGCATTCTAAAGTTAAAATAAGCTGCTGCAGAAGATAAATTCTTACATCTGCAATATTTCCCACATGTATGTTGAGTGTCTCACATTCCTTCAACCCACTGGGTAAGAAGTAACCTCCATCGATGGTAAACTGACCACAACTGTAAACTGAAACACTGAGTAAGCCAGGGAAAAATAAACACACACATACACGCTGGGTTCTGCATGACCCCCTCCTCTTTTTTCCATTCTGACCTTTACTCACACAATCTTCCTGAGGAATGTCTACAATCCAATCCAGATGGTCACTCTCACCAGCAGCCTCCTTCACTCCACCCACTGGCCAGTCACTGGCCTTTCCATCAAGTCACATAACCACCCCCCCCAGCCCGTCCCGACCCCTACAGTGTGCACCTTCGGACCCCACGGACCTTTAAGACCCACCAGCAAAGCCCCAGGCCTTCGTGTCCAGCTGCGCCCTCTCCACCTCTACCTCCTCCCTCTTCTAAGCACGCTGACCTCTGGACCCAGCCCCAGGGTTCAGGGCAGGATGTAACTGTCATCTGAGTTCCACTTCTCCTACAGACTGACCCTGCATCACCTTATTCAACACAGACTTTAAAATAAAACACCTTAACGCATTCAAAGAAGTGGTGAAATCATACATTTTAATCATTTAAATACATTAAATGCATTTTAAATGTTATCCTCTGATGACTTTGGGACATAACATGAGATATCCGTGTTTGTATGATGCAGTGAAAATCTGCAATGTGCAATAACAGTATGAGAGTATGAGACCTGTGATGAATAAACAAACTAACTTTGCATCCAAATTGACACTGATTAATCCACAGGTAGATGACAGCTAGATAAGACTTAGTATTTATTTATTTATTTGCAAACAACAAGATTTTTTTTTAATTATCATGCAAGTAACACCATTGTGCAGGACAGGATAGAAGAAAAAGACCTTTATAAACATCTCCCCAGAAATAAACAATTTAATCTGATACTTATATTATTTTTCGAGCATAGATATGTAGCTGTTTATTTTACTTGCTGTCTGTCTATGAATAAACTGAACTTATCTGCATGCTGGGTGTGAATGCATGGTGCATGTAAATAGAAGTTTTATATATGCAATGCGCTTTTTAGCAGGACCATACTGCAGGGATAATTACAAGTGAAATATCATGGGACTGAGGGAATCCACCACCGACAAAAATCTATCTGATGTGATTCAGACAGAAATTATTTTGACAGATAAGTTTGATTAACCATACGTTCAGCGATGTATATGTATGCCTTTTCATTTTAGTGAAACAGACACAAGTACCATTAAATTCTCTGTCTACTAGATTACTGTTCTGCAAAGCATACAAATGGTAATTTCAGTGTTTGTTATTATTTGACCCAAACTGCTATGTTTTTTTTTCTGTTTCTCATCATGGGTATGACTAGCTGACCAACAACCATAAGAAAGAGGTCATTGAATAAAATTAAGGATTTCTCCAAAACTGAAGATTTTTGGATACTTTCGATATAATGTAAGAGCAAGTCAGTAAAATCTTTAACATAGCGCTATAAGGTGTTTGTATGCAGAAAGGTTACATATTATTTATTTAAGATTACTGAGGCACAGACTTTTATATAAACCACATTTTTTCAACTGAAATGTAAATATCAGATTCATCCAGTATTTATTGCTTCACACACAGGCGGTGCTCGTACAGTACTGCTGGTTTATAGCCAAGCTCTCCATCCAACTCATGTTAGGGTTCACTGCTCCTTCTCACCAGACTCACATACACATTCACACATCTCACATCAAAGCATTTTCCATCTCCACACACAGTGGCAGGATGTCCTATATTCCTGCTTTGAGTCCATGCACACTGCTCCCACCATGCAAGAGCCATAGTGTGCACATTATACACAGCCCTACTTATCATACACACTAGTAATTAATCACACTGTAATTTCAACAAATTTATCCTTCCTTCCTCTCCCTCACATACATGCCAACACACACACAGTAGCCAGGGGGGTAGTGAATGGTGGGCTTTGAGAGCGACTGGCCAGGGGCCACATGAGAAGCCCTTGTGTCTGGGAGGCACGGAGCAGTGAGGTCACCAGGTTCACCAGTCCAACAAGGGATGGCCAACAACTCAAACACACACTCACACACAACCAGAAGGGACTGGGGGGGGGGGGGGGGGGTGTTACAGATCCAATCATCCATAGATAAGAGATGAAGATACACTCGTACTGACACAAACATAAGAACATACTGTATGTACAAGCACACAGAGCAGCATTATACCACCATCAGTCAACTCAGTGTATCATATACATATGTGTATTCACTCACACACAGATCTTTGAACAATTAACCATATCTGATTGTAACCAGCGCATGACCCGCACATCTAAAATGTCAGCTATATCCAAAAACAGACAGGAAAGACCCTGCAAAAAAAATGCTGCATGTTCGGACAAGATTCATTTTAAGAACTCGCAGACAGAAATGCCAACCCTAACAAGCCGAAGCCAGTCAATGAAAAGATGCACCACTCCTTCAGCTTTATTAGGACTTAGTAGAAGAGCATTAAGTATATTGTTTAACCCATGAAGACCCAAACATCCACCGGCAACCAAGGCATCTATTAAACTAAAATGTTAAATACCTATTAATCCTATCAATACATATGAATAATTGGTGTACAAAGGGGTTGTCATTTTTTCATGGTCATCAAATATGACCCAATTGTACATTCATAGGCTCTGTAGTTACCATGGAAACACACTCATCTTTTACAATTTTAAGTCACCAGTAAAACCCATGTAGTTTGATCAATAACAAAGGATGCAGAGTCAGACACTTGATTTATGTTCAATTAACAATATATTTTCCTGAAAAACTCGCTTTCCTTTATTTTTTTGTTTTCTGATATAATAATCCTCAACTTTACTCTGAGGTTTTATGAACATCTACATGATCAGTAAATTAAATTAAGAATAATACTGGATTTTTCACTTGTAATAATAAATGGAATAATAAATGGTGATAAGTCACTTAAGAAAGGTTAAACATTCCGAAAAAAAATTATTTGGGAAGTGCTACAAAAGTAACACTGGGTCTTTATGGGTTAAGTAAATTTGTACTGTAACAGTTGAAATTTCAGAAATCC
>JAPSES010000069.1:6202456-6213349 GCA_029822895.1 Maxillicosta whitleyi | reverse complement strand
ATGACAAAGTAATGAGTGTGACTGTGGTTACGATACATAGGGCATCAGTAAATAAGTCAGTGCAACAAAGTACTCTGGGATTATACCTTGACACATATTGTACAGACTACATCCACTCTGGTCAAATTAGTAATGATAAAGGAGGGTAAGTGGCGGTTGCTTTAATGAGTTTGTTATGTGGGCAAACATTGTCATTAGCTGCGAAAATGAACATGTTAAGATCAGAGCGGATATGATCCTCATTTAGAATAAGCTGCGGTTAATACCACATTTCTCTGTCTCCTTCTCTTCCCTCTGAACTGGGTGGGTCTGACTAACTTACTGTAACTCCTGCCACAGACTGCCAAGAGTTTTGGCTTTATTGTTTGGCTTAAGTAGCAGAAAATCGCCTGTCATCCACTTTAAACGAGTAAACCCCTTATCCCGAGGCACAGACCAGGAATCAGCTTAACCTTTCTACAAACCCTGCTCTCATCCACTGGGGGGACAAATCGAAAAAACTGGCCCCACATAAGTGTTATAATACACTATTATAGAGGCACTGTGGTATGGAACTTCTGACTCCATATTAATTTTATGTTGGCACCTCTAAACATGTGATTGGTCCCTTCCTGACACTGGATCCATACAAACACAAAGACAATACAAGGGTCTTTGCCAGAGGTCCTTCTCAAGCAGCTGCTCCACATGCAAACTATTACGATAGCTACATAATGGACTGTATAGCTCATCTTTTCCAATTTATTAAACAGGCCTTCGTAACTATTCCACTGCTTCTCAGACAACAGGCAGTCTCATGAAAATGTCTCCATTCCCCTACAAAATGTTAAGCATTGTTCTCATAATTCAGCTTATTGAATGATGCATGTATAGAAAGGGCTGTTTAGATTTGCTGTTCCCAATTATACATGTTCCATTTGAGAATATAATCCTGTGTGAATATAGCTGGGATGAGAATAAACAATTCAGTTGTTTATAATACCCAAATGTAAAGCATTTCATTTAATAAAGAAAGAGTTAAAATAATTATACTGGCCACTGATTATAATCAGCGAATCATTCAATGATTGATACCCTATAGCAATATACTCTGGCATTTGGCATTTGCACCGAAATACCAAAATAAGTTACTAATTGTGCAAAAATGCAATGTGTAATAACAATGACCGGCAAGGACCATGGCTCAGAGATGGAGTCAGTGCAGAAGTGACTGGAGTTTACTCAATAAATGCTGGTTCCCATAAACTCTGAACTTCTCTCTAAAAATACCAAATCAGTATTTTTTTCAAAGACTCATTGCAGTGTCATCTGTTTTATTTTGACCTTTCAATTAGTGAATTGGTGGTACATTTTAAGATTCTTCCTCTTAGATCCCAGGACAAATAATGTGTGTGTGTGTGTGTGTGTGTGTGTGTGTGTGTGTGAGTGTATGTATTTGTGGTTCATATGTTCCATTAACAAGACTGTAATATTGTTTTGTGACACATTTGATACATTTTTTGATCACTTTATCATTTACAGCCAAATGGCAAACTACTGACTTAAAAACAGCAGTTCAGAAAATACATTTTTTTCCATTAACTATTAACAATATACTAAGGACTTACTTTGTACTTACGATATATAAATTTTTTCAATATTTGACTATTTTAGTGCAGTTTATATCTGCAATAAATAATCAAATATTGAAGTATCCACATTAAAAATGCAAGTCCTACATCTTTGCTATATATAGGTACACTACTAGGTACACTACTAACATAGAGCCCCAGCACTGGGACATTTTCAATCTCCTGTCTATCCTCAGCTATCATGGGAACAAATGCAGATGGGTCACTTAATCAAAAATATGCCAAAAATACATTTGAAAAACTATCATCATCTCCAAAGGTCGGTGCTGATAGTAGCCAATAGGTAATGTTAGTCGTCCAAACCGGAAATACTGCCTTCAGAGGTAAAAAAAAAAAAAGCTCAAAAATTGGTCCCACTTAGAATTCAGTTCCATATTTTTTAATGAATTATTTTCACTTTGATGATTGCTAAGACATTTAGGTATTTATTGCTTTAACTTAGGCCTTCAGCTCAACAACCTTCTATAGGTTTTCAGACGTGCTTGCGTTTTCACCATCGAAATGTTGGGGGGCAGGAACCGAGATGATATATGCTGATTAATCGGCTATGTGCTTTTTCCTGTTCCAAACTATCATTATTATATCAGCCTCTAAAAATACAGTGAGTTGACCTCTACTAGCTAACACCCTGATTGGATCCAAATTGACACCAACTTAAATGTGTGTAGCTGACAACTAGCTGGGGCTTCATCTGATTGGCCAAATACTCAAATAGTATGAATATATGGCTCATGCATCCAGAGATCCATCTGATAGGCCTGATAGATTGTGATGTTCGTATTGCAATTGTGAGAATAAAAACTTCCAGTCAGCACTATGTATAATGAAATCTCTTAAACTTCTGTGAAACTGAGCAGGTTGGTACCCGCTGAGACAGTCCATTCCTCACTAATGTGATCCCTGGGGAGTTGAATAGTGCAGCTCCCACTGCTGGAGTTTACCTCAGTCCACGCTCATGATTATTTCTCTGGAGCAGTGACTACCTGGAAGTGACTCTTGGTGTATGAATGTTGGACTGAAGCTACACGATCTCGACTACAATATTCCAGTAAAACAACACGGGGAGTGGGAGTTAGGTAAAAACAAGGGGAACTGAAAGGAGGCACCAGGACAGAAAGGACAAGGAGTGTGTCTGCATGATATGTGAATTTGCGTGTAAAGTTCAGTGGCGGGTGGCTGTGAAGTTTGGGGAAGGGGTGTTGGCCGGCCCCCATGCAGACTTCCTTGCTGAGCCATGGGGTCGACAGTCTCTCTGAAAGGCAGCATTGTCCCTTCTGTGGGCCCTCTCTCCCTCTGTAGCAGAGTAAATACAGGCAACGGCAGCTGAACGGGAGAGAGAGGAGAGATGACCAAGGGGGCCAGAGTGAGGATAAATGAGGGTGAGGAGGAAGTGGAGGAGGAAGAGGAGTCCTGAAAGAGAGGTTTGTGCATGTCCTCTTTAGCAATCTCACTCACCTATAACCCTTTCCCACCCCTGTCTTACATCTACACCCTTGCCTTAAGTGAGGAGTGTGTGTGTTTGGGGTGAACATCAGCGTGGGAGTGCTAAGAATTGGGTAAAACAGCACAAGGAGGGGCGTTGGGTTAAGGGGAGGCGATGTGTTTCAACACCTCCGATCCTGGGCTCACACAGATCAGCGCTGACCCTCGACCTCGCGCCGACCAAATGATCTTTAACCTGATCTGATGTGATCTACACCGAAGCGGATTGCGTTTCAGCAACTTAGTCTACTTGGTGTGATGGTGCAAAAATAATAGCCAATCAAAAGCACCTGATATTATTCGAACTATGATGTATAAAGTGATTATGTTACAGGATATGAGTCGTATTCTGTGATATTTTGTTTTATATGAGTGCTTCTGAGGAAAAGTGTGTGCGTGCATGTGTGTGACTCCCTCTGAAGTTGGCTGTAACTTAATCTCCCTCCTGCTGTGACCCTGGGAGGTGGTCTGTAGGAGGTAAGCCATCTCTCCCCAGGGCTCTTTGCTCTCTTTCAGTCTCTCTCACACAGAAGAAGTGAGAGCACGGAGTGGGAACAACAGCTTCTGACAACTGGAGGGTTTTAATGTCTAGCATTTAAAGCTTTACACAACCCAGCATTGTTAAATTTGGATGTAACTGTTCTGACAAGACCTTACTCTGAAACTGCTTATTATTAATGTTGATAATTGGATTTAAATGTGCCGATACATACTCAAACACACAAACACAATCTTAGCATTGTAGTTTAATTCTTATCACAAAAATAATATGTAGAGAACAAAAAAAAGTTATTCTATCAAGGTTATTAAATACTAAAAATAATGTAGTCATCAACATCTTCTACAACATTAATTCACCAGTAAAACCCATGAAGTTGGATCAATGACAGTAGATGGAGACACTGGGTTTATGTTCAGTTAATGATATATTTTGCTGAAAAAGTCACTTTTTCTTCAGTTTTCTTTGGTTCTAATATAAAAACCTTTGAAATTACACAGTTTTTATGAACATCTGCATGACCAGTTAGTTAAATGTAGAAAAATACGTGATTTTCAATGAAGAGACACAAAATAAAGAGGATAATATTACAATAAATGTTAAATATACAAAAAAAATAATTTACTAAGTGCCACAAAAGTAGCACTGGGAGACTTTTCTCACATTTAGGGATGTAACATGAGTGAAAAAGTGTGGATTATTCCATCGACACTGTCTAAAAATAATGAATAATAAAGTCAAGCCACTGATACACGGCAAAGTCCAGTGTTTGGCAGTTCTGTAGTGTCTAGTGATTTGCAAAGACCTGTGTTTACGATGCGGGTCCTGTGAGGACCTGTTGGTTTTTCCATTCACCAGGTGGGGAGGAAAGGGTCAAAGGTAAAGTTAAAGCCGAACGGGTGTGGCGTGAACTCTGACCTGTGACATTTGGATTCTACATCTGTATCTGGGGCTCAGGGAGGATAAACAAAGCTGTCTCACTTGCAAGAGGTTAACGCACTCACAAGAACGGATTAAAGAGATCAAAGCATTTCCACACTTCAGAATAAACACATTTGTGATTTTGGTAATAACCACATCCACATAGAGAAAGAAAAGCAGTGATCCATCAAGTTTCCCATATTATCACCAAACTGATAATAGTAATTAGACTAATGAGTTTACATGACGGCAGCTATTGATGATGTAACAGCTACGACAGGTTAACGTCCTGGATGTTTGTTCAGAGTTTAGAAAACGCTCCCAATTATGGTGAAAGCCTCCTCCTCAGCTTGTGTCGCACTCTTTTCATTGCTGACGTTTGTTGAGGAAAGAGCCGCAAGTGATGACCCCACCTCCGCTGACAAATATACACCCGAGCCACAGCCCCCGCGTCCATCCTCCACCCCTTACCCTGATGGATCACTCTGCACACAAACGCACACACAGCTGAGAGACTTTTCTTTCTGCCTGTGTCGTCCTCAGCCAGCCGCCTCCTCAGACAGGAAACCTCAGTTTCCACTCCTCCTCTTCTGCCCCCCCCCCATCTCTCGCTCTCTTTTTTATTCTTATATTGCTGTTGTTTTTCTCTTAAGTCCACTACTCCGCCTCCTCTTTCATTTTTCTTCCACTTTCATTTGTTTCTTACCCCTGTGATGCATAAATTGACAAATTCTGCAGAGGATTTCAAATATGCAACCACAACAAAAATTAATCAGATGTATCCAAGTGTCATTTTCTTAGTTTTTTAATGTTACTCTAAATCTCTCCCGTTCCCCCTGTGCAAAAAACACAGATGATTGTAAACAAGATTATGTAATAGCAACATGCACAGAGCCACTTGGAAAGGGCTATTGAGGAAAAAGACAGTAGTTGGATCACTTAGAGTCATCACGGCTGCAATACAGTGATGAACTGACACACATGTTCACACGCTTTTTACAGCTGCGGACCTTTGGATTAACAAGGAAAAACAAATAGCAACACAGGTTTGATAGATAAGATTCACAAATTTTATCGAAGCAGTGTATGCGGCATTAGAGAAAAGGACCGAGGGAAGGAAGGAAAGAAAAATGGGAGGGATAGACGGACTGAAGGAGTGCAACAGGAAGCTTCTCAGCGAGCTACTGATGGCCTGCAGCCAGAGCGTTCAGACACTGAGGAATTCCAGGCAGAGGGCAGAGAGGGAGGGAAGGTGCCAGGAGGGAGGGAGGCACAGAATGAGGAGGGCGGGGCACGCTTGTGGTTTGTTGTCAAAGAGGACTGCTACATAAGAAAGGAAGAGCATGAAATGTGCTTCTATGGTTGAACGTTAACATTTGGTTAGAATGTAAACTTTGCTACAGTTTTACATTAGCTGTGGAAAAAGTTTAGACTACAATATTGGTTCTTAACTACGACTGGACAATGATGCAATAATTGTAATTACTGTAACTGTATATTGTGATGATGATAATGTTTTTCTTATCTGTTTTTTATTTTATTTGTATTGTCAGTTAAAACACTGAACAAAATATTGTATTGTATTGTTGTCAAGCATATCTTGATGATGACTGACATTTTATTAGTGTAAATGCATTGTTCTACTTCTAGATTTTATCATGCTCTTTGGCAAGTGTTCGTTCTGACTGTAAATAATAGTTTAAAAGTACAACGAACTATGTGGTTTCTTCACTCAAAGCCAAAAATCAACCTTAAACTTGAAAGAAACTGAGTTCACAATGACATATATTGTGATAGGTATTGGTATAATTTTGGATTTTTACTTATAATTATGAATCTGATTATTCTGGGTGAAGCAATACAAGGCAAATAGAGCTGAATTAGGCCTCACACAAAGATTAGACCTGCACAAAGAGATGAAAACATTGTGTTTTTTTGTTTTTGTTTTTTTTTTCATTTTATAAAAATTTTCCGTAAACACAGCAGCGTCTCAAGAAATGTGCGTGTCTGCACAAAACCAATGAAAACGCTGTAGTACACCACAGGAATACACCAAAAACAAAGAAGACATGGAGCACAAAAAACTAAGGCATTATTGTGAATGGGTTGTAAACATGGAAATGCAAGGATGGAGTTTTGAAATTTGTGTTTTCAAGCTCTTAAAATTCTGGTTCTGTGTTGATGAAACACCAATATGATACAAAAAAAAAAAAAACCAACAACTTTTGCAAATACTTATATACTATAATACTAATACTAAAATGGTATCCATGTGGATAGCCCCTTAGTCACAAGAATAAAATCATACAGCAACTTTTTACAATAATGATTAAAATCATGTTTTCATCTTACTGACAGACTGGGCAAGAAAATAACAACCCCAACTCACTGAGATTTCACATTGTGTCAGATGCCGTTATGGCCTGTTAAACCCGGGATTATCACACAACACAGTGACCTGACATGACTCTTGGTGGGGGCAGAGGGGCTACAGATGGGTCAGTGCATTTATTGATGCAGTAGTGATGGGTGAATTTCAGGAGGCCTTGAGATTATACATGGTGCATAAGATTGTGTATAGCATTACCATACTGCAATATAAACATAACACATATACATTTTGCAAACAAAATTCAATTCATGGGTAAATAGCAATCTAGTAAAAAAAAGAAAAAAATACTCTTGTATAATAAAGGACCTTGTCTTAGGATGTGTATAACTGTTTGATTTGCAAAAAAGCTAACAATTTTGGCAGAGCAAAGAGAGAAGAAGAGGCAGGTATAGTGAGAGAGAAAAGCTGCATATTGGCATGAAGTTTGGAAACTTCCCCCAAGCCACAGTCAATTTATTAGACTCCCTAGTAGCTGCTATATGACATGAACAGTATGTGATCCAGGGTCCACGTGCAGCAGCATGTGTTTGGAGTCTCTGCTTACTTTTTCTCCCACCTACTCCCATTTAAAACTCACTATCAAATGTGCTACATACGGTTTTAATAAACTACAGACATTTCAATCCATAGTGGAGTATCACAACAGGAATGGGTGATCATAGGCGATTCCTTCAGCCAGTCAGTGTGCAGTAAACCTACACACCGCTAATGCTTAAGGCACTTCACACAACGGTACTGTAGGCTTTGAACAGTGGTGAGTAATGTTACAATAACGTGGGGCATTTCACAACATAGCACTTTCCTTGCACGGCAGGAACGGATGAATGCAACAGGATGCTTACCAGTATTTGAGAAGAGAAGAGAAGAGAAGAGAAGACAAGAGAAGAGAAGAGAAGAGAAGAGAAGAATGTGTTTGTCTTTGTACTCAGGAGGTTTGATAGACATCCCCACCCTGGTTTTCTTTGACCTCCCACTAACTTCTGTACCTCCTGCAGTCTGCTCAATGCATTCCCTCCAACCTTCACCCCTCCTCTCTCATCTCTGCTCTGCCATACTTCAATATAAACAACCATCTCCCTCGGCCCTATTCCCCATTGGCTTCCTCTTCTCTTCCTCGGCCTCTATCCCCTTCGTCCGTCAACTCTCTCTCCTCTTCCTTCCCTTCATCTACCCTTCTTCTCACCCCCTCCCCAACCGCCCACTCCCACCCCCTTTCAGTCCATTCCTGTGGCCTCTCCCCACAGGCAGTGATGCAATCCTCTGACTCCTGCGCGCAATCACAGGGTCTGGAGTCGGCTCACCAGCCAAGCAGGGGCGTCACCACACCACGCTCAGTAGGAAAGCAACAGGAGAGGAAAGAAGGGAGGTGGGGGTAAGAAAGAAAAGAAACTGAGCCAGCGAGGGGAGGGAGGAAAAACAGTCTGAGCTGGTGGTGGTGGTGGTGATAAAGGAAAAAGTCCAGCGATAAAATTTAACAAGTCTATTTTACAGCATATTCACAAATTCATTCAACTTGGAGTAAACATGTTTTTGTTTTGTTTGAGTGTGATGAATAGGGGACTCTATTGTGAGTTTAAAGCTACCGGGGAAACTTTCAACTGAATTTGTTTGCGGAGGATCAAAAATCTGCATTGTTGCAACATCCCAGCTCTTGTCTTCTCCTCAGCCCACTAACCAGCTGTGTCTGGTTTGCTGGATAGGGTCTGTGTTTCGGAAGTGATGCCTCTATGTTACTCCCACACTAAATGCTGTCATTCCAGCTGACTCACACCAACATTAGCAATATCTAACAGCTAAATTGACAGCTGAAATTCTACAAATTTTTGTGGCGGCAAGGTAGTTTATTATCAAAGCCAAATTGCTTAAAGACTGACATGAAAATATACTCTCTGGAGGTACTTTACAAAAGGAACGTCTTCCACTTCCAGTTCTAATTTTCCTTTCTGGGGGAGTACAAAAATGAAATGTGTAGGCATCATGTGTATAATGGATATGCAATGGTAGGGTAAGTTGTTTTCACAGTAGTGCGTGCAGTGAATGATTTTATCAGTTCAACAAGGATGGAAAGTAAGATTACACGCCACACAGGGAAAAACACGCATGCACATTCACCCCTGCATTGCCGGCTCTGCAGATGCAAACCTCCCTTAAGGCAGCAGAAATGAGCACAAGGTCAGGTCAGGAATGCAATGCACTGGTACCTGCCTAAATCTTTAAAATACAGGCTTCTCTCAGCACACATAACACTAAAAGGGGCAAATGGTGACCACTCCCTAAAACCCAAGGCAGGGTTTAAGCCTGATGAGGAATGAAAAGACACAGGTGTGTACTCCAAACCTTGTGGGTCTGTTATTGTTCCACACTGAACACTGCAGCCTAAAACCTTCTTCTTTATTTCCCCTTCTTTGCCACATTTAACAGCAAGCTGAGGGCAGGCTTAATAGGGGGGGACTGTGGAAACTGTGGTACGATAAGCAGAAAAAAAAAACAGGCACTATTTTAGCACCAGTTACTAGGTTGATGTGGTCTATCCCCCCCAGTAACAACTTAAGGCATCATGGTAAGAGGTAGGGAGGCGTGCAGTAAGTGCACTTATGAACACACATCTGTGCAGTGTCTATACAACCCTACAGTCCTATATACATTTAAAAACACACAGCCAAGTGCAAAGTGTGCAGACTGTGTGTTGTGTGGAGTTCAGACCAGTTCAGAGCACTGTGGTACGTCTCCAGCTTTGGGAGGGGTGCGCCTGTCTCACAGTCATTTCCTGGACGGGGATATTATGGCACCACACGCATGAGAAACAAACCCCTTTTGCCTTCACGGACTGACCCCAGCCACTTTCATTTGCTTGCAACTCAATAAGTTGAAGGCGCATACTGAACTCCCTGGGAAGCAAGTCTTCTTATTCAATAGCCGAGGTAATATGATCCCAACAACAGCTTTATGCAACACAGCCTCTGGGAGACTAAGGGCAAGGGGTGGGGAGCTGTCTTTATCACTGCGTAGCGTTGCTGTGGCCTATTGGGCACGAGTGGGGTGTCCTGACTTTTGTACTTCCTTCTTCCAGATTGGCCACTCCCTGTCCCTGTGGAGGGCTGGGTGACACCTGTGAACCAGCCATTCTGCACAGGAGAACGCCAAGAAAAGGGGCCACAAAGAGCCAGATGTGCTGGACAGGGAGTGTCTCTGACTTCGTGTTTGCTAGCATGCAAGTCTTTACGTGTGCATTAGTGTGTTTATGTACATACAGTAGAAACAGGGCAGGACCTCAGCTTCCAAAACCAAAGCGTATTGAAAGGGGAAGAAAACAGGAAGAGGGAGAAATACAAAACAGCAGAGAGCAATTACCAGACGAAGTGACGTGTGTTTGTGTGTGCATGTGTGTTAGGAGCAGGCACACATAGAACGCGGATGATCAAGCAGCCATGTTTGTTTAAATACCAGCAAGCACCCCTATACTAACTGCTGTAGCTCCATTTCACCTTCTCTGCCCTTCTCACCAGTGATCTCAGATGTATATACACAAAACTTGTGTTGTCTTTTCCTTGTGTTGCTGTCCCAACGTAACAGCAGCAGCATGTTCTCTCTCCTCACATGTAATGCCTATTTTCTTTGACTGACCCTCCTCCTCACGTCCCCTCCCATCATGGCTGGCAATAGGACAAGGTCAATATGACAGACTTTCTCTCCTTTCTTTTCCTCCATTTATCTCTCTCCTTCTCCTTTTTCTCTCTGTATTTCAGTGTTCTAGTTTGACTAAGTGACAGGCTCCACTCTGTAGCTTTCATCTTTTGCGGCTTTATCCAAGAGAGAGAAAAACAGAAAGAGAAAGCAGAGAGACAGATGCAAACGGACAGATGGAGGGCGAGTGAGATGGCGACAGACAGAGTTGAGCATAATGCTGTAAAATGGAGTAGCACTAAAGTCTTGATTTAAATTTGTTGGCACATCCAATTTGTGAAATT
>JAPSES010000069.1:6146250-6189812 GCA_029822895.1 Maxillicosta whitleyi | reverse complement strand
ATCTATCTATCTATCTATCTATCTATCTATCTATCTATCTATCTGTCTATCTGTCTATCTGTCTATCTGTCTGTCTGTCTGTCTCTGTCTTCCACTTTTGTCTTTTGTTTTCTAATTAACCTTATTAAAGGGATATATACTTTAAACTAAAAGGCAGATAATTTCTTTTAAAACGTACACTAGTGCAACAAAGAGTAAATCACAATCATCTCTCATAATACAGTAAAAGCATTTTATTCCATCTTTATGGACAACCGTGTATTTTTATCTTGTTAAAGCAAACTTTGTACTTAAATACTTCATTAATAGTTTTGTTTGAGTGTTTATGTTGGTACATTTATGTTCATGTTTTTGCTGTTTCTAATTTGCTTTTAATGAAGTATAGCTATGACCTGCTTTTTATGAGATGATGAGAGCCATGCAAACATTTAGGCTAATCCATAAAGACCCAAACAACCACAATAAGCATCTACTCTAAAATGTTTAATAACTTCTGTACCATTAATCCTACCAATACATGTAAATAAGTGGTGTTTTTCATCTCTTCATGGTCATCAGATGTGACCCATTTGGACGTTCAGAGGCTTCATAGTGAACGTGGAAACACTGTCATCTTCTACAACATTGATTCACTAGTAAAACCCATGGAGTTGGATCAATGACAGTGGATGGAAACACTTGGTTTATGTTTGGTTAATGATAAATTTTGCGGAAAAAGTCACTTTTTCTTCAGTTTTCTTTCTTTCTGATATAATAACCCTGAACTTTAATCTGAACTTTTATGAACATCTTACATGATCAATAAATTAAATACAGGAAAATACCTGATTTTCACTGAAATTATTTTCACTGATTATATTATAATAAATTGTGATAAAACACATAAGAAATGTTAATGGCCAGAAAACTAACACTGGGTCTTCATGGGTTAAATTTAGATTTAACAGTTTATTTCTATGATAGGGATCATCTTACAATAGTTGATAAAATCCTTTAACTTCAAATATGAATGCAAAAAGGGGGAGCACGTCTTACTTTGTCTTAACTTGAGATTTCTTTAAATTAAGAGTAGTGAGTAATTACAATCTAAGCCTTTATATTTTCGAAAATACTTAAGTGAGGATGAATGTGAACTCTAGATGTATTTCAGTTGTGGGCGTGAAATTATGGAATGGACTTGAGGATGAATTTAAGTTGTTCACTCTGACCAAGTTTAAAAAATGCCTTAAGTATAAAATCATTAAGAAATATTAAGTTGAGATAGTAGATATGTTTTTGTTGTTGTTAATTCTTTGGTTATAATGACAATGCTCGATACTGTATACATTTAATTTAATGTAAGCAGTGTAGCAGATGAAAAGGATAGGCATAAAATAAGATTTTGCTTCTTGAATATTCCTTGTTTTGCTTTATGTATATTATGATTATTGTACAGTGAGCGATGATTCAGATACAAACCAAAATAAACAATTCATTCATCCCTTCATTCATTCATTCATCCATTCAAGTTCCTCGTCATTGATCCCATCATGGCATTCGTCAGTGTCTGTGTGTGGATCATGTAAACGCCTGCTATAGTAACTGTGCACACCGTAACAAAGGTACTGCTGGTGCTTTCCACACTTCCGGGTGGGGGAAAAAATCCACTGCTCCCTTTCTGTGGTTTGACTAAATCACTGCATCTGCGCCTTTTAGTCTCTTTAAATCATGTATTTATGTCGAATAATATATTTCCTGTCCTGTATTGTGAGTGTTACACCCCTAACTGTGCGCACACGGTCCGCTGTGTTGTGCGTCAGCCGGAGTCTGTCCCTAAAAGCCCTCCCTGGTGCGCTGTTGCTGTGCAGCTCTGCCAACTCGTCAGCTGATCTCTCTTGTTCGTTTATCGCAGCTGTTGGAGTGTCCGCCCCTATAGTAGTCCCTCTCTTCTCTTTATTTACTTTATCATCCAGCTGTCAGGATAAAGCACAAATGATTTGTTGTGCGTAAAATTGACCACATGAGTGCGTTAACATGTATATTTTCAATTCTGTTTCGGTTTTTGTTTTGTTTTTTACTCCCCATTCTTAATAGTGTGTTCAGTGTTTGTGGATTGCCCTTAAATTACACGCACTCCATTAAAAATATACACAGATTCAGCTTTAAAAAGTCGCTCTTTCCTGTGCATTTTCAGCCTTATTCTTACTTTTCTTCTATTCAACACAACACAATCATGTTATGATCATTCTGTTTTGCAGTCATTCCTAAACAAGCAATCAAACAAACCAACAAAACCTTTCTCTTTGCATGCACATGTGAGTTTTTGCAGCCGATGTATTTCTGCGCTAAATAGTTCTTTGTTTACATGCAATGCCCTGTCTCTGCGGAAGGAGGCTTTTGGTAGTGCAGTGTGTGACTCCTACCAGCTGTTTCCCGCCTTGAAAGCCATCCGATCAGCTGCATACACACACACGTTCATGCAGAAGGAGAAAGCGAGGGGAGGGAGGGAGAAAGAGAGAGAGAGGTAGAGCGCCACACACAACGAGGGAACCCCATCAGCTGGAAGTCGAGTAACATTACAACTCTCAGCAGCCTGAAACTACTACATTACACAGACGAGGGATTTGGATATTCTTTGAGGATTTAACTCAAGTCGCATCACTGCATCTCGCTCCCTAACGTCATCATTTTTCTTTCAATCTACGGACACTATTTTTGCTTTTTTTGGGGAGGGGGGACCAAAACTGGCGAGAGGCGAGCATGGAGTATTTTATGGTACCAGCTCAGAAGGTGCCCTCCTTGCAACATTTCAGGAAAACGGAGAAAGAAGTAATTGGAGGTCTTTGTAGGTGTGTATACATGTGCTTTAATCCAGCCTGATGTGTGTATTAGAAGTCATCTGTTTAGAGTACACGCACTTAGCGACGGCGCTGAGGCAACATGCTTGATGTGATCTGTTATTGTGTACACGACCCACTCACGGGAAGCTGCGGGCATTAATTATCATCACAGACCTTAATTCAATTGAGCAAGTCGTTGCTGTGGCTCAAATGCTACCACCACCCCAGCGAGTTATTTCGCACATTTGGCTGCGAAAACGATGTATTTTGTGGCTAACAAACATAAACCACGTGGTTCTGTGCACACCACGCTGCTACTCCGCTCCAGAGCGCGTCCCGGCTCTATTTACCCTCAAAATATCCTCCACGGTCGCTTATGTGTGCTGTGATTTGCATAAGAAAAGAAAAGGTGATTCAAGCGGGTGTCATACATGGTGAAAGGGTCTATTTTTGACGCACACGTCGTGGGGGTTGCCGATTTCGCTCAGAGCCATCAGAAGTTATTGTGGGTAGTGCGGCCATGCTTGTGGCTTGAGCTAAAAGCGATGAGGGGTCTGGCATTTGTTTCCCCGTTTGTGACGCCCCGTATGTTTCTATGTCGGAGTGAAAATGTACAGCCGTCTTTAAGAGTATCTCTGTTCGACGTGGTGGTAGTTTTACTGTGGTTTCTGTGCGTCTCATCGGCGGTATAGACCCCTTCCACTGCGTCTTTTCATCCCGCACCTCTGCCATGCTGCCTGCCGCATTGTTGTAATGGCGGAGGACACGAAAAGTCTGCTTGGAACACGGTCGTGGTGTCGGGCCCTAAGAAGACGGGGTTCTGTTCACACTTTGGATAAACCAGGATTTATCCCCCGTGTCAGTAAAACATATATTTAACAATTCGCCAGGAGGCAGGAAAATTAAAAGTGTTGTTATTAATAAGGGGGTGTGTATGTCGCGGAAGGCCCGTCGATACGTCGTCCGCAGCCCCGTTTGAAGAGGGAGGCGGAGGGATCTGCTGCTGTGCAGCTGCTGAGGGTGGCCCGGCAGTCTGGGAATTGTAGTTCTTTACTCATGTTCGTATGCCAGGTCTGCGGAGAATAAGCTACCTGTACGAGTAAATTCTTCCTGATCTGGCTGTAGCAAACTTAATAAACCTCTATAACTCAGAATATATATGATTTTAGACGTAGAAACTGTACGGACTCAAAAGTTACAACGATCAAATGAGTGCCATCTGAGAGCCTATCAGCTTTAAACTACAGCCTTTGTTTTAAGCAGCCAACTAGAGTATGGAACGATTATTAAAAGCAAATAAATAGATGACGAAAATAAGCATTGGGTGCAAACGTAAATCTTTCCCAGTCGTGGGGTTCAGGCTGGTTGTCAGTAGTTTGTTTCCATGTGATATGCTGAATCCCAGGGCCGTTTTGTAATGTTTTGGCAGTGGATGTATTTGCTGGATGTGCCACTGCAATGTTGGTGTGTGCATGTGTGCGCACACTGCTTTTCTCATCTGTGTCTGCACAATTGTTCCCAGTGTTTGCACTGAGGCAGCTGAGTCAGTACAGATAAGCGCTTTGCTAGAAAGGGTCCCAGAGATACTGAGAGTGATACAGAGGACATGAGGGAAGTTTCACTCAGAATTTTTCCTAAACTGGATATGTCAACATAACGACAGTACAGCATTATTACAATACTTAATAACATATTTTGTCTTCTCATTGCAACCTAATGATGTAATATGTTGGTTGAGATGCTTTTTACTGAGCATTGTACCTTATATCCAGAATCTGCAGTTTTTAAGATGGTTCACTGCATTTTAAGCCTGTAGTAGTTAACAATGTTTTAGACTGTGGAATAGCCTACTTTAGTTAAGAGTTGTGATTCATTAATGTACTCCAAAAAACACTAATACGCCTATGTATAATAGCTGTAGTTTGAATTTCTGGTTTCATGTTTTGTTGTGATGTAATATTTAATAGAGTATTTAAAGGGTCAGTGTTGGCACATATCTTGCAGCGATGGTAACATGTCAGTTTTTTGTATGTACCTTTCTTGTTCTTGACCTGTCATCGTATTAACTAAAAGTTCTCTGTGAAACGAACAGTTCTGATTGTCTTATTTTCTCCATATGCCCAACTCACAGCTTTGTCCCCTGTTCTTTATCATTCCCGCAGTTTGGCCAACATTCCTCTTACGCCAGAAACTGCCCGGGACCAAGAGAGACGAATTCGTAGAGAGATTGCCAACAGCAATGAGCGTCGGCGTATGCAAAGCATCAATGCTGGATTCCAGTCACTTAAAACACTCATCCCACACAGTGATGGGGAGAAGCTCAGCAAGGTGGGTCACAAAACATAGATATTTGGTGATGGGTTAGATGTAACTTGCCTGCAGGTTTCTGAGTGTCTGAATTCACTTTCCTAACAATTTTGTAATACTGTTGTTCTACTCAGGCTGCCATCCTGCAACAGACAGCAGAGTACATTTTTACTTTGGAGCAGGAAAAAACACGGCTATTGCAGCAAAACAGTCAGCTCAAACGAATCATACAAGTAAAGTATCACCCTGTTGAACCTCTAACATGACTGTCTATCAGGATAATTGTGCCAAGTGATTGTTTTTGAGGCATATTTCTAAATCTCCTTTTTGTGCACTGCAGGAGTTAAGTGGCTCCTCACCCAAGAGAAGGCGTGCAGAAGAAAAGGATGAAGGGATCGGCTCTCCAGACATCTTAGAGGAGGAGAAGACTGAAGACTTGAGGAGGGAGATGATCGAGCTGAGGCAGCAGCTGGAAAAAGAGCGCTCCATCAGGATGATGCTTGAAGACCAGGTAACAGAAACCATATTTCCAGACAAACCTATATACTGACATGGGATTTTCTTTGCTAGCCATATTTTTTCCCCCTTCTGCTCTTATATGGTTCAGTTTCTACTGTTCTTGGAGTATCTGTGAGTTTAACAGTGTTCTGATTCTAATTCTACCAGATGCGGTCTTTGGATGCCCAGTTGTATCCTGAGAAACTGAAGGCAATCGCACAACAACTGCAAGAGCAGCAAGCCCAAACACAGGGCATGGTCTGTCTGCAGCAGCAAAAGCAGCTGGAGAGGGACCTTACTCCAGCCCACAGCCCACAGGTTGGAAACATTTTCATATGAACACAATAATAACATCAATGGAATTTAGACATTCAATAGTTTTAGTGTCGGCTAAGTTCTTGAATATAACAATCAGACAAATAATGTTTGGTATCTACAAAAAATGAAAAAGTGTAAGTCAGTTGGAGTCACTTTTCCCCCTGCATATTGTGACGTCTGCATACTCTACATTTCATGGTATTTCAGTCAGTCATTTCCGAGCATATTAAATTTTAAAGCTGCCAGTGTTTGTGTTGATGTCACACTGACACAGTTGCACTTGACAGTCCCATCCATGTCTCGAGTTAGAGCTGTCAACAACTAAGACACTTTTACAGTGTGTTAAATACGCAGCTCACACATCTTTCCGCTCTGCCTGTCTCCTGCCCCGACAGCAGCAGTGTCCTGTTTCTGCAGGCGAACCCTAAGTGAACATGATACCAAATCAATCGCCATGTGCTTGTCTGCCTATCCACTCGTACTGGGTGCTGGAAGTGAAAGATGATTGAGGCGCTTCAGATTAGCCCCTGAAACATTGTGTGAATACTGAGTGGAGTGGTGCAATATGACCTCAAATCAATGTCAATATCCTAACTTAGCTCAGCACCAATGAATTTACTGTGAATAAACACATAAACCTGCATGTAGTTTATTTGGTTTGAGGGATACTTTTTGTCACAACATTATATTATATTGCTCTGAAAGGCAGTTCTCATAGCGAATGAAAACAGATATTTGACAAGTACTCGCCTTTTAAATGCATCCATTCACACTCACATTAAAGTGAATTTCCCCTGACAACCATTCTATAGCTTTACCTTCTGTTTTTCATTCATATTTAATTTCTTCAGTCACATTCTTGAAAAGGTTAGTGCTCTGATATTTTTGTATAGCTAAAAACCTGTTGATTAAGACTGTGTGCTAGTCAGAAGAATGTGTGGTCTTCTTCTCTACCCCCACCTTGTATACAGTTTAGTAGTTAGTTTGTTTACACAAGAAGGCAGTGGGTCAAAGTACAGTTACAAAACATAACTGAGAATAGTCTTCACTGTGTAAGTGACCAAAGAATGTTCCTAAACCCTAATATTACCAGCATATTTGATTTATATGACCTAAATTAGGATCATTTTCTAAATTGTCTGAATATTAATAGAATGTTAGTGTGCTTTTTTTTTTAAACATAGTGATTTTTTTTTGACCTGCAGTTAACCTGCTGATCTGATCATCACTAGTACAGACATATGTCTGCAGGCACCAGTGAACATGTTCAGTTCAAACTTAATCGATTAGGTTTTATGTTAGGGTTTACAGTCTGACTGAGTTGCCCGTTTGCCATAAATCATCTCCAGTGCTGGGGTGATCGTCCCTTATTTATGGTCCTGAAACTTAACTAGGCCATCTCCCACATCGCAGGTGTGGCCGTCGCAGAAAATTAAATACGCAAACACACACACACAAACAACATTTCTATACCATCCGTTTTCCTCATTGGCGGGGGCTGACCGGTCCATGGATTCCTCTCCACATTTCTCTGTCTCCTTCCATCTCCTTCTCCAACCCCATCACCCTCATATCGTCCTCAACCACATCCTTCCATCACCTCGCTGGTCGTCCCCTCCCTCACGTTCCTGCCACCTCCATCATTAACACTCTACCCACTTCTATATCCTCCCCTCTTTGCAAAAAATGTAATGTTTCGTGTATTTTTTACCATCCCTCCCCCAAACATAAGGAAATGAGAATATTTAGGTCAATCAGACATTCTTAACATCTGGTCTGCTTATTATTGAGTGTGCGGCCCAGCTGTGGTCTCCATTATTTCTGTGTTTTTCTGCTTTTGCACATGTGTACTCTTATGTGAATATTTACATCACATTTATGTGTATTTGTCCAGGTATGTGAAGTTAGTTGAATGTGATAACATGAATTTTTGGCACCGATGATGGAAAATTTGCTCATTCTTACCAGGTGATGGCCCCAGCTACCCCCCCTGCACCCACACACCATGCCACTGTCATTGTCCCTGCACCTGTCCAGCCCCCTCAGCCTCATCATGTCACTGTGGTAACCATGGGCCCAGCTTCCGTTATCAATACAGTGTCCACTTCCCGACAGAACCTGGACACTATTGTTCAGGTAAGACCGATAAAATATCTGCGTTTATTTAAGCTTTTTACAGAAAGACAATCCTCTTGGGGCTGTGTGTGTGTGTGTACGTGTGTGACGGGTTTCAGATGTGAACACTAGAGGGTGCCACTGTCACTTTGATCACATCTCCCTCTTCCTCCAGGCGATCCAGCACATTGAAGGCACCCAGGGGAAGGGTTGTGTTGGCGAGGAGGAGCAGCGGAGGGCGGTCATTGTCACTTCAGGGCGCATTCTCTCTGACGCAGCGGGCTCAGACACAGCCTCAAACAGCGACGGGCCTGACGACTGTTCACTGCCCTGAGTTCACCGCTGATGTTTTGCATGCCGTACATACACCTTCACACATACACAAACACAAAAGGCCCGCGTAGACCTGGGCTACAGGAGGGGACAGACCCAGAGCACTCTTGTTCAGTGGACATTAATAGGGCTGGTAGACAGTTTAAAGCACTCTTTTTCTTTTTTTTTTAAGTAAACACTCTTACTTTTTGTACCGTGGTAGGCAGCCCAAATAGGTTTACATTTAGACACTCATATATGCAGTCTCATCTGCATCTGTTTTCTGCTAATCTCTTGCCCCCTGTGCTCTCACATACATAAACACGAACCCATTTCTAGTCGTAATCAGTAGAAAGGTTACTAGTGTGTTAACTTCACTGAGCGATCTGTTAATTTCTGTCAAAAGCTCATCACTAGCACCCTTCCATACTGAGTACTAGCATTTTGAATGTCTGCTAAACACTTGCATTTCCTATTACGGCTTTTCTGTGTAAATGGCTCTGAAGCCATGTGACTGGTTGAGGATAAAGTCAAAGAAGAGTCTGGCCATGTAGTGTCATTACTACACAGTACCAGAGTATTTCTTTTAAGGTGAACATCAGTCACACTTCCTTTTTTCCTTGACCTAAATGAGCTGTTTTGGAGAGACACTGTGAGCTTACAAGTCTGTCTCAAAGTTCTACCAGTCAGACTTCTATAAGAAAGGCAATGTTATTTTACTTTAAGTGTTCCTTTTCATGTTTTGTTACTCTAGGACTCTCTCTAAGCTAGCAGTTGAAATTGATTGTACTGGAATAAAAACCAAGCACCATGTCGACAGAGGTTTAAAAGCTGTTCTCATGGCTGAAAGGTGCTCGCAGGAAATGAAACAAAGCTTAGGAGAAGCGCGTGCACTCATCAGTTCACAACTCTATTATTTTTTGTTTGTTTGTTTGTTGCCATTTTTTACTGGGCTGGGTTCCCAGTAATCCCATATATGTATTTGGCATGTTCCTCATTTTACTCACAGCCTGATGTGAATCAGTGCTTTGACATTTCTTGATACCCTCCCCTTTTTAATATTGAAGCACCTGGCTTGTTAAATAAGCTAATTTGTGGGCACTCTCGAGTGATTTCCATTGGTGTGCGTATGTGTCGCATCCCTCTAAGCATTTTGAATTGGCAGGGCTTAAGGGTCCCTCAGACTCTGGTAGTCTGCGGCAGCGCCTCTTTTGCCCTGCAACAGTTACACGTACAAACACGCCTGACACACAATCACTTGTTTGCTGAATTTTAAGGGCTTGTTTTTTAAGCTCTTCCAGTTTAGTTTTTTTTTTGTCCAAATATTGGGACGTGTATCAGAGCAGAGTATGCTTCAAACATGAGGAAATGCCCCGTGAATACTTTGAATGTGCCGTGGAGGTGACTGGGTTGAC
This sequence comes from Maxillicosta whitleyi, assembly GCA_029822895.1. Taxonomy (NCBI): domain Eukaryota; kingdom Metazoa; phylum Chordata; class Actinopteri; order Perciformes; family Neosebastidae; genus Maxillicosta; species Maxillicosta whitleyi. The sequence continues at coordinate 6,180,028 of JAPSES010000069.1, read as the reverse complement.
CACACATACTCTATGCATTTCCTTACATATATCACTTATCCTCTGTGCTCTGTTTTTTTTTTTTCTGTCTAGCGTCTGTGCTATTTCCACATTTACGCTTAAATTTTTCTTTTAAATGTATTTTTTTTGTCTCAGAACTGTTGGTTACCAGCCAGATTGACATTAAGGCACGTAGCGGCGAGAGGCAGCAGTTTGCCTTAGTAAAAGCCCGTGGGTGCAGGGAGGCACTGTGAAGCCAGCCTTAACACATGCCCTGGGGTCAGAGAAACATACCTGAACACTTGATCTGGGACTTTTGGTGGCCACTGGATTCGCTCTGGTTTTCACCTTGCCATTCCAAACAGGCTTGTAAACCTCCTGAGGTGTGTTGGAATATATTTACCCGGTTATTTTGTCTGAGTATTGTTCCTTTTTAATGTGTTAAAAGAAGAATATTTTGCTGGAATACTAATCACATTGAAGCGCTCCGTTTTTCATGCCCCAAATGGTTAAAATTAATACAGCATTGTGTGTCCAGCTATTGGTTTAATATAGATCTGCTGTTGACGTTTGACCCCCTGTCTGTGCACTATAATCCCCCAAATAAATGGAAGAAAATTCCACAATCCAATGTAGACATTCCATTAACGTTAAATTTGCCCTGTACATTTTTAAATACCAGGTACATTACAAAAGGTAAACCTGGCATATATAGAGATTAGTTACGATTGAGGCTCTTGACACATCACTTCTATGTGCAAATTGCATTTTGTTTGAACTCTTTGTCCTGTACATAAATGCATAGATGGAGCTGCTGGACAGATAATGTGTTCGACGGAGCACACCTCATCTATCATGATTTAGGTCATGGAATTGCCCTTTAAAGATATTGATGTCAGCTGCACTGAATTGAGTGACATGTCTGTTAAACAAAATCACGGGACATTTTCCCAGTACGTATCAGTATAATAAGGGGATTCCTGGATATTGAAAAGTGGCTTGCATGCTCTGCTGACTGTAGAGCTTGTTCCTCTTGAGTATCTGCTTTTAATTTTGTTTTTTCGGTCTAAGCCCAGAACAGTTTTACTTCCATCTGTGTTTTAAACTCTGTTCTGTGCGTAAAGAAATGCTAAGTGGACATATCAGATGAGTAGGGTGGGCCTGGGGATCAATAAATGGGGTCAAGAAAACAAAGCACTTACTGTACTATATTGGAGTTTGCCTCTTTCTATTGTAAAAGAGGCGTCTCCTCAGCTGAAGCTCTTGAGGTTATGAGTAAAAACCGCACAGCTGTGTATCCCCCTTTTCCTCCACATCCAGTTTCCTACATTATGTCCTGTTTACCCCTTAAATATTTTTCATTCTTTTGCAAATTTTTATGCTGTCTAAGTTTATCTGTTGTCAGTATCTCGTCATCCTTCACGTTGCAGCTCCCTCCTCCTTTTCCTTTTGTCTCTTTTCTGTACCTTTTTTTTGTTAGACCTGTCAGTGCATATGGTCATCAAGAAGCTATTTTTTTTTTAAGAAATGTTTTGGGGAAAAAGAGGCTTGTGCCTTTGTAAAGACAGAATAATAAAGTTTGTACTTTGTTTTTTACACATTGGGCCTTGTGTTGTGTCTCTGTTTTGAAGTGCTTGTGTACTTTTCCGATTGGCGGATGAGATGTGAAGCCCCCACACCCCCACTAGCTCATTGCTAAATTAAGATCAATCATCTTCTCTGTGACAGTTTAAATGTCCACCAGGGACAGTAGGCGATATCTCATGGTGTCATTTGTCTTGATGTGTATTCTTGTTCACACCATTGCACGTGCATTTGGATGTCTGCACTGGGCTTAGTGAAGACAACACAAACCACAACAACTGACTATTCTAAACTGAAACTACACTGATTACAGTCTAGTAGCAGTAACTGGTTAAAAATATAGCTTCTATACTGTATATACAGTTAAGCACAAAGACTAGGGCAAACAAATCCTCCTTTTAACCAGTTGAAAAAGTGGAACATAACATTTTTGCTACTAAAATCTCCAACTTCGTGCATGAAAGCAATAAAAATACTTAGGTTTAAGTTACGCTGCTGTTGTACACACTATTGGAAACAACCCTAACTATAACATATTTAACACGTATTCAATCATAAACAAAATGTAGTCACTTGTTGTTTCTGAGAAAAAGCTAATGCGCTTTTAGTTACTAATCAGAAGGTTGAGGATTACAAAGGTGTTGCATCCAAGTATATTCTTTTCAGAAAAATCATTACAACAGCAATTTATAACACTACTAGCATGTTGACCCATGAGGAACCATGGGCCCTCTGATACCGTTCATTCCTTTACTTTATTGGAAAATTTCTCTGGCATTTTCAATTGAATAACCTCTCAGTTGGTGTGTCTGTTTCTGCACATGAATTTTGACACTATAACAATGTGGCCCTACTGTTTATCTGTTGCTAGTAACCCAGTTCTGGGCATAGCAGCTCTATTAGGAGGCCACCGTATTGGCCAAAACATTGGGCCTATCAACTTTTTGTTTTTGCTAGTCTCTTCCTTTACCAAAAATACATAAATATGCCAAACTGCAGCAGTAGAGTCCATTTCCTTTTTATAATGTAGGATGACTACGTGATCAGACACAAATGTCTGTCAATGCTGTAAATTAACAATATTTTCTTTATGAAATTAGAAAACACTCAAAACATTACACTTTTGCTTTCCTATGTTAAGAGGAAATTTCAACTTTATTGCTGATTGTTACAGGAGTTGAACCATGATGTAAAAAGTAAAAACCTATGTTTCCTTGATGATTTATATCACAACATGTTTTATACATGGTAATTAGTAATCTTTTACATTTTGAGTCTTCTTCATAACACATACTGTACATGAAAGGAAGTAGGAGTTAATAGAAGTACAACAATATTCCACACAAGAACAAATGTGTTTGATGAAGTAAATGTTGTACACAAATAATCAAAAAAACAGGCTATACCAGCTGTTAAATTTTCACCCGATAATTAGAGAAAGTGGCAGAATAAACTCATCTAAACATTATTTCTTGATCAGATCATAGCTGAAGGGATGAAAAGATCAACTATTAGTTGCACCAACAAGAAGATAAAACCTCCAACTTCAAGTTGCAAAAAGTGCTTAGTTTTTTCTCAGTTTCATGTGGTAATGTAATCCCTGTAGAATTGATATTTGGTTGATGAGCTATGTTTCGCCTTTTCACTTCTAACAACACCAAAAATGTTAGAATTAGTCTGCTGCAGCTCTAATCACACACATCAGAGGTAGTCACAGTTTCACCAAGTACACTTTCACCACAGCAACAAACCACTGGAGGTCAGCAGAAACAAGATCAACACGGGCTTAGGCCTGGTTCCGTTCATTGTTTTTGAGAGAAAAATGGCTTTAGGTTGATCTGTAACAGCTGAAAGTAGACAAACCTACAAATGTGGATCAGTGTAATTTGAACAGGAAAATTCCTGGTCATTCAATTTCATTCAATTCATCAGCTATGCTTTAGTTTCAAGCAACACTATAACATATACTGCCCGTCCAAAAAAAAGTTGCACATGCAATATTTAACTGCTCTATCTTCAGATTTGATTCCAGGATACAGACGTTAAAGACAGAGGAGAGAGAGAGAGAGGACACTTACTGCAGTTAGACTGTACTGACCCATGGAAGGATCAGAACTATTTGTGCAGTTAAATCCACTGAATGTCTCCTGGAATCAAAACCAAAGGTGGTGCAGTCAAATATTGTGTGTGTGACGTTTGTTTTTGGTTTTTTTTGTTTTGTTTTTTTGGGGCCAGGGAGTGTATTAATACAAATATACACAGTATTATTTAGTAAATGTTGAAATGATCCGTGAAGACTAAAATGCAATACCTTTCAACTTCTAATTCATCTGAATATCTCATAAACTGTCTATATTTATAATAGATAGTTGTTGACATGCTATTGTATTACATTGCCAGTTATAGTAGTCTTAAAACTAAAGCTAATACTTTAACTTAACACTTTCATAAGATGAACACAGTTGCCAATGTTTGTAATTAAACAAGCTTGAACATTCACCAGAAAATCATAAATGCTACTTTTTTTTTTCTTTTCTTTTCTTTTTTAACATCCTGCCTCTTGGTCACTTTTCACACTAAGTGAAGTTGCTCAGGATTAAGCAAGTGTTACTTACCAAAATGAACATGATGTATTGTTTGGACATGCTTCCCGAATCGTTTGGGATGGACATACTCAAGTTAAGAAAGTCCTGCCACATTTAAGGATTAATTCACAGTTGAGATGTTGATTCCCGAGGAATTGTGAGATTATGTTCCGCACAGTGTGTCTGCTGGAGTGTGATAAAGCAGTAATCCGCCTAGCATTCAGCTGTGTTAGGGATTCTAGGTTGACTCGGGGGTCTTTATGTTCCAGACATGCCCTCTTCTCAACTCTCATCCCTCCCTCTTTTACACTCTCTCATACACTGTTTACTTGCCAAAATTACATGAAGTGAGTAGCATGGTTCCTTACCAGAATAAGGGCTCAGCAGGCCCTCATTTCCTTATCGCAGATAGTCTGTGAAAAAGCTGTTGCAGTTATTTGATCAGCAGTTTCTTTTGTAAGGTAAAGCAAACATGGCCTTTCATTGTGATGCTCTCTTCATTCACATACAGTGTATTTATAGTATGTGCAAGAAGAATTAGCATTTTCCAGCATGTACCCATGTCTTCTGTCTCTTCCCTGTCAACCTTCTGAGCACAAAGAGCCACCAGCAACAAAAAGCATGTACTGATCTAAAACATTTAATAACTTTTGAGCCATTAATCCTATTGATATATTTAATAGTTCAGGTGTTCAGTAGCATCAGATATGTCATTTTTGGACATTCATAGGCTCCAGAGTGAACATAGAAACATCATCATCATCTCCTGCACGATTGGTTCACTGATAAAAGCCATGTAGACAAATGACAGTTGTTGTAGACACTTGTGTTTTAATTTTGTTAATTGTCTCCATTTTTGCTTTCTCATTTTTATGTATTGCGATTTTTCTTATATCTATTTGTTTAGTTCTTTGTATGTTATGCATTGTCTGTTTTATCCTATGCTGTACAGTGTCCTTGGGTGCCCTGAAAGGTACTTATAAACAAAATGTATATTATTACTATTATTATTACTATTATAAGTTTTGTTGGAAAAAAATGAACTTTTTCTTTGGTTTTAGTCTCAACATTTATGAGCATCTGCATGGTCAGTAAATTAAATCTAGGAAAATACCTGAATTTGAATGGAAACAGCAAAATGCAGAGGAAAATATTGCAAGAAATTGTGATAAATCACTTAGTAAGGGTGAAATGTGGAGAAATGTTAATTTGGAAAGTTCACCACAAACAAAAGTCTTGGTGTTTAAAGGTTAATTAAAGCAGACCTGAGACCTAGAATCAGTGGGTGATTAGTTTAGTTCACTTGAATCAGGTGGAAGTTGCTTGTCTGTTAAAGCATGCTCATTAACACACTGCCGTGTATAACCCGTTGTAGGAAAATTAATAAGCATTATACAAATAAGGAGCGCAGGGACTGAAAAGTAAGGCTTTAATAGCACTGGGTAATCTACTGCTCTGTATTCATGACAATATGCATATTATTTGTATTTTGAACAGTCCTCAATCCCAAATATCAAATAATTACTGTATAAATGATGTCAGTGTCACATCAGTTCTTTTGCAATGATGCACAGGCCTAAACTCTCTACAAAGAAGTCAGCTGCTAGGACACATAGACTCCCAGTGGCATTCTGTGACTCTTACAACACCTCAAACTCAGCCCCTCCACCAGCTGGCCCTCTCTGTGCCCTCCTCTTCTCTCTGCATGCCCTTTAACCTTCCTGCCTTGGTATATATAGCCTGCGTGACTATCAGAGTTCTCCTGGCAGCCATCATGAAGGGTACGGTCTCGATCTGCTGCTTCATTTCCCTGCTTCTTTTGCAGGCCACAGCAGGTAAGACTCAAATATCATTGTCTTGTTCTTCATGTTTTATGTCAAATATAGATTTGGAGTGTAGTGTAGTGCCTTGATGTAAATTTGCTGCTAATGAATTAAATCATGTCATAGTTCAGGTTTAGGGGTGGATTCATGACTGTGGACGTTGCTCTGATTCAGGTTATAGAAGTCAGTAATCTTGATGTGTCATACCTACTTGAATAGAATTTGAGTATGTTCCTGAGTCCATTGTCGGGTAAAACAAAGAGGAATAATGTTAAGTTCTAGAAGCAGAGAGAACTGTGGCAGGAATAGTCATGGCATCGATAGACAAACACACATACAGAAAGAAATTCTATCCCAGTCTTTTTTTTTTCTTTTTTTTACTGCAAGCAGCGCTATTTAAAAATCTGTCCCAGTTCATAATTAAACCACTGGTCCTCAGTAAATAAGTGTGTATTTATCTGGGTCTGTGTTATCATTTTCTGGAGGAGAAAACTTTGGGAATATTGGAGCTCAGGCTTTCCTGTGGAGTGACAGTATGTCAGCTGTCCTAATGCATGGCACCAGCTGATGGAAAGTCTTAGTCTAACCAAGTAAAAGAGAACAGCCACATGGGAGCTTGAATGAATAAAGAGAGTTCTTCTGTTTTATGTATTTGTACATCATACATTTGGAGGGTTTTATTTTTCTTTAAATGTATTTAATGCTCTGAAGACCTTGATTATAGAAAGTTACAATTACTCACAAGTATTTTCTGCACTGTTAATCTGGAACAGGATAAGCTGTATAGATCTCTGTAAGTATGATCACTCAGCATCTACATATTTGAATGCCATTGTGATCGTGCATCTTTACTTCCAGATTAGCCCCTCTAAAAATGTAGGCTGGTGTGTGAATCTGCACAAGGGCAGTTTATTTTACCCTTGTCTGTCACCCTTGTCCGTCCTTGGGGTGGCGTTCAGTACCACAGCTCGGGACCAGGCCTCTATATTCCAGGCTGCTGTGAGGTGTCTAAGATTGGAAGGCCTTCTGAAACCCAACACTGTCCACTACAGTTCCACACCTCCCTCCACTCAACTCTCCTTCCCTCCCAACTCCTCACCCTGCTCAGCCCCATGCTACCCTTTAGATATGCTGCACAGCTGCTGTCACTCTGCACTGTCACAATCGCAATTTATTCCCAGCAGTTGGCCTTATAGGGACATGCATTCTCCAGGCAGGAGGGGCTGGACCATAGCTGCTGCATGGACTCCTGTGCAGGCTTATTCAGGTGTCTTTTGGTCCCCACTGTCTCTGAATCTCTTGCAAATGCATAATCCGTATCGATTTCTGCTGCAGAGCAGAGAGGGCAGCTTCTTTCCTATAGATTATGGACAGCTGAAAACCATGAACTTTCAACACTTAGCGTGTAATTATTTGTGTTATTGATTATTTTAATGACTGTCAGGAACTCCACTAACATGGCTGTCTTTACATAGGTGAACTGTAGGATAATGTAACACTTGATCATTTTACTGTAGGTCACCCTAGGTTGTTGAGATATTTTTGATTAGAAGGCAAACCACTTAACCAGTTCACTTCCATATTATTCAAGTATGCCCAACATTAATATTAAAAGCAGCATATTTTTTGTTAAAACTGAAAACAGTAGCATGGCTGACATTAACATTTTAATCTTGATGCTGTTAAATTCTTACACTCAATAGTTTTGGTGTGGTTATTCTTCGACCTGATACATTTTGATGTACATTCTGGACTTTGGAGATCACAGATATGATGCATCTAACATTCTAAAATGCCTTTCATGTCCTGTGAGGCAATTATATATAATTACTTCCTTCCTAATATCTGCAGGTGTAGTAATCACTACATCATCTGCTATATCTCAGTCCTTTACCCCATCTGTAAAGCCTCAGTAGTTGATCTACCTTTATGATAAAATCTATTTACATCATTCCTCTACAAGTATTAGCTCCCACAGAAATACTCCTTTCACAGTACAAGGGAATTAAATAGTTTGTAGTGGATTTTGAATGCTGCTTCTATCCAGGGTTTGACATTTATTATTATTATTATTATTAACGTTGGTGATTAAAACAGGATGCACGCTGCACTACACACATGGTAGCTTTTTGGCGCTTTACTCCGGTGTGTTTATATTGAAGTGGTAACACTATCCATGCTGGATACAGAAACATCTTGGGCTTACTCCATGCTTGGAGAGGAAACATGGAAAGGTAAAGGCGGACACTCTCCATGTGATCCCCTCTGACGGCATGTGGCATGTCTGGGACACCCCTCCAATGGCAGTAGTAGAGGGGACACCAGTCATACCCAATCCACTTCACACACCCCTTCTTAAGACAAGCACCCCAGCTCCAAGGGCAAATGACATCCTTTGCTGGCTTTCAAACAGGAGAGCCGGGATAGAGGCCTTAGATCAACACCTCAGCGTAAAGTGCCTTTGAGCCACTCACTCCTCTCCATGTCCTCAAACTTCTGTCAGCAGTCTTTCTAGGGATTTACCACCTGAATGTGGCTTCTATGTCCTTGCAACAATTCCCTTGAGTCAGAATGGGTCCATGGTTATTTAGATTGTAGTAAACCACTTTTTGTGCTCTAAATGTGATGCAGAGTGTATGCAGTGACAATTAAAATCCAACAATGTCTTTGCAATGTTTATTGTAATTTTTTTTTTTTTTTGTAGTGTCAGTTATTTACCACATTTGTCACAGTTTGGTTGTATGTTTTCACGAGCTGTTACTTGGTTATCTTGTCCATTACACAGTCTCCAGCTTGACTAACAGTCAAAGCCTTAAAATAGGATGCAGCCATTCTGCCCCCTACTCTGTCCATCTTCTGACCCATTGTAGGGCTATTTCTGACCATGGGGGAGTACTAGCTCCACCAGCTGCACCACCTGTTGCCTTCTGTGGGCTCTTCTCACCACACCCAGTACGAGCCCTATGCTCTCACACCTCCATCTATCAGAGTAACAAAAATCCTACATGTTTATATGAATTTATGCTTGTTTGGAGAAGACACAGATTTGTGTTTGCTGCTACCTTTTTAACATTTGACTGTTAAAACTCATCCAGACTTCTAAAATGCACATTAAATTGATACATACGTGAATCTTTCCAGTGGAACCCCCCTGGCTTTCACTTCAGGTTCTCTGAATCCCCCCATACTTAGAATAAATCCTCTCACTGGGGCTTCCAGGCCTGTTGCCCTCATCATGTTCATTTTAATTCAATTTACCTCCAATATGCTGCAAGCAGAACATGATCCTGGAGGTTTACACATACACAGATAGCTGTTCTAGTGGGAGTGTTATGATATACACACTTAAGAACAAAATATAAACTATCCATATTTTTTAAATCAATTTGGACAATGTGTCTGGTCTGTAAATTCTATAACCTTAATATGATTGGTTCACCTCTAAATCCTCTGTTGATTTTGCTTTTTGGGTTGAGATATTTTTGGATATTCCATGTTGATTGGAGTTGTTATGGGAGCAAAAATCAAGTTGGCATATGCACCAACTTTCTGAGCTTTCCTTCTGTGAAACTCCAGTAACAAATTGTCTACTATATATAAGATTTGTGATGAATTAAAATCCAATATCCAGGTAATGCATTAAAATAGAAGTTGATGACTGAATAGGTTCATTACGCATACACTGTTTATTGAGGCATGACTTCTACTGGCACTGAGGCCATGGTAGGCTTATATCACCAACATTCCTACTGGATATGGTGATGCCACCAAAATGTTTCTCTAAACTCAGGGAGGGTTGTGTGGCAACGGGCTCAGTGAGGACACATGGTCCTGGACGCAGATGTCCAGGGTTCAGCTCCCTTGGCGCCTGCAGGGTTAATTTTGATCACTGATGCAAGGCTTGCTATCTGCAGGCAACACTACCTCTCTGATTTTCATCTCAGGGCCTCTATTTATCAGGGACCAACTGGACTGGAAGGTGTTAACAAGTTCACAGTAGTTAAGGGCTGCTCAAGTGGGCAGCGTTAAAAGATGCAGCTCTTCTTAGTGATGAGTCAAGTTTCCCAAGTGAAGTGGCAGACATGATGCATCAATGAGATCCAACCTTCCCCTTGAAAACCTCTTTAATCTCCTTGTGTAATACATTTTATTATCCTTTAATCATTGGCCCTTTTTTTATTTTTTATCATAGTTCCATCTTCCACCAATCCTTTAGGAATATATATAACTATAATATCTTTTTTAGGATTGAAGTATTACTCATACCCTCGTTTTATTCTGGCTGCTAACCTTTTGGTTTCTCTTGTTCTTGCACCGTGCTGGGAGCAGCATTACACAGGCTTATTTTTAGCAGGTTGACTCGGGGAGAATCAGTGGTGCTGTGTTGTTCCTTATAACCTGCACTGCATGTCACTGCTTCCTCATGGCAAACAAGAATCTGTTGGGGTTCAATTAAAGCGTGAGCCATACTTAATATCACTGTGGGGGTTGTTACATTATTATTAAGCTCAATGCCCTTTGAAATGCTCCTGCCGTCTATTTGTAGTGTGACGAGCTGTCAGATTATTTTACCTTTTCATCCTTTATGCAGGCATTTCGTTTAGCATAAATGTGCACATATACTTAAAATCTCTACCTTTTTATTTTATTATTATGACATTGTCTCATTTTGGATTTCAAATAACAGGAATATGTTGTAACATTAAATTAGATAAATAAAATAGATTCTGCTATGTGCTTCTGTATAAGCCATATGCCATAATTAATTTGACATTAATATTCCACAAACAAAAAATGCCCTAACACCTATAACAGGGGAATGTCTGGCAGCTAAATTAAGTCCACACCATGTCCCACAACCCCCTGGGGATTGGAAGTGTGAACCAGGGAGACTTCCTGATTGCCCCTATATATAGTTCATACTCCTGCCAGAGTTGTCTGAGGCAGGACAGCATGGGAGGCATTACAAGAAATCTGGGCACACAAGGACAGGTCTCACCATTTATTAAACCTGCAGCAACAGGACAAATATGGAAGAGGATTGTACATCATTGTCTCTTCTATATTATTAACTGAAACACTGAGTCCAGCTCTGAGACCCCCTGTTGGTTTATAATGGATCAGGGAAGTCCCTTTGTTTGTGTTATCATTACTGTTGGTATAAAGCCCTTGGTGAAGCCAAACAAATGTTTTTGTTTATTTTCAGCATTTGAGTTTCTAAATTAAGAGCTGATTATACTGACAGCTGTGATCTAAGTAATCTGATCTTATCAAAACTGGACATGAGACATACAGATCCCATCAGAGTAAATGTGCTTTTCAACTAAAAACTCTATTCCTCCCAAAGAGCGATTGGTTAAAAATACTGATGAAATGTGCAGAGTCCTACTCTTATTTTTTCCGCAAAGAATGTGATGATATTACATGTAAAAACCAATTAAAACAATAAAGTTAACATATCATAGTTGGGGAATGACCATCTCAGATGTGGTATATACTGACGCTCAGAGGCTGCCAACTTCATAATCATTTATTCATGCATTGTAAACAACAAGATAAAAAGAAGAGGAAGCAGTAAAGATGATAGTCATGTATATGGCATTTACAAGGCCACAGAGGAACTGAAGGTTCATGTGGTAAAAATCAGAGCATCACTCAAGTATTTTTATATCTGAAACTAATCCTAGTGCACAATGCAAACCATTCTTCAGTGTTTATTATAAAATTACACAAATGTAAAGTACAGCTGCGTAGTGATCCTCATTAACAACAAATTCCAGAATATACTTCATTATCAAATGGTCACAGCCATGAATGGTTTTCTCTGAATACAGATGCTTCGTTTTTAGATTTAATCCCTTCTGTGTCTTGTATATAAGTAGCTACCTCTGTTTTTGTGTATATAGATCTTATATGTATATAGAGTTTTTCTTTTTTACTTTCCTACTTTTTTTTTTGTAACATTTTGTATTTATCTTATACTAGAGAGACAACAACTGTGTTTTTGTTCCTGGACAGTAACTCTGAATGTGACTCCGATGATCAAACCTTTAAACAGAACTCAAACTAGTTTCATGTTGTTTCTGTCATTCCCACAGAAGAAGAAGAGGTAGAAGATTTCATCTCCACCCTCAGAGACAGATCTCACATTGATGAAACGCTGCGGCTTGCAACAGACGAAAAAGCAGCAGACTATGCAGGTAAAAATCAGAGATCATCAAAATAAATATAAATGGTGATTTTCTGTAAGGCTTTGTGCTTAGGCTGCATTGTACAGAAGAATGTTAGCACCACTGATTCCCTCTCAAACTCACAGATAGGCTCCTCAACATCATGACTTGATAATTTATGCAGTGGCATTGGAGGTTAGAGGAAAGTAAAGTGAAGCATAAAGCTGTTGTGCCTTTTGTGCCCAAAAAACCCCCAAAATTCTCCTTCTAACCTTCTGTCTTTGTTAAATATCAATCCCTCTTTTCTCTCTTCTTCTAGCGGCAATCCAGAAGTTGCGAAAGATCTACCACACATCCATTAAACCAATGGAGCAGGCCTACAAGTACAATGAGCTGAGGCAACATGAGATCTCAGGTATTATTGCGGTTTCTGCTGCAGTCTGGTTCATTTTGTTCTGATGTGTGGGTTCCTTGTTTGGGTTGCTTTGGTGACTGATCTGTTGACTTGTTTGTACACATGCGTCATCCTCACACCACCAACCAGTACACAACATTAAGATCTTCTGCTTGAACTTGTTGTTTTTCTCATGTCACTAATGGTGCAGAACAAGGGTTTCATTATATGTACCAATTCCTTCTTTTAAATTATTTATTCCCCTTCATCCTTTTTTTTTTTTTTTTTTTTTTTTTTAACAAAAGTTGTGTCTGTGTCTTTTTTTAAATTGTTAATCTTCATTTTTGGATGTAATCTCCTGCCAAAACATACAAATAGGAGTTAATTCACCCTTATTCTCATGCTGTTGCACAGGGAAAATTCATGACATTTATGATATAATTGTTTTTATTTCACAAAGAAAACCATCCAGATAAAGTACAATCTTAGTGATATTGGGTCTTACATTTTGCAATTCTCCTTTGTGCACTCTTCTCAACCCCCACCCCTAAATGAATACACCAGATAAACACACTCAAAAGTAACAGGCCAAAAACATAAAAGTCTAAATATAAATGAATAATAAAAAGTAATAATAATAATAATAATAATAATAATAATAATAGGGGTAGCACCATAAGCATAAGCATAGTGATCTATACACTGGCATAAATTATAGTAGTAGGATATTATTCAACATGTGGCATACAAACTCAAACTTTCTCCATACCAGAGAGTAAAGGCAACCAAAATTTATTGAAGAGATGGTCACGATTATATTTATCCAAGGTCAGTTTTTCTAAAGGTAACAAAGAAGATAGCTGATCATGGAAGACATTAAAAAATGTAGAGGAATAATTCTTCCAAAATAAAAGTATATATTTCTTTGCAAAGTATGTGCTCAAAATAAGTATCGTGCATTTTTTTATGATCCAACTGCAAATTATATTTGTCATTTAGTAAATATAAACTGCTGCTTAAATGAAATTGTGTGAAAAGATACATTTCTGAGTAAGTGGATAGGGTGGAAAGTTTGTGCACAAAGTCAGATTTTGATTATTGCATGTATTTTTATTTTTTATACAGTTGTAAAGCATGGTGTAGAGATTTTAGAAGTATGATGGATTATAAATATGAAGTGTTGTGGTTTAATAGGTTTGTATCAACAAAAAAAAAATGCCGTTTGTTAGTTAGTCCATGATTGTTTGTTGTTTTGGCAGGAAACTAGGTCCAATTTAACCCCCTAAGCTGAACTACAAACTGCCAGAAACTCTTCTTTTCCTTCTCTTCCATAATTAAGTCCACTCTCTTATAGCTTTCCAGGCCTGGCATGCATGCTTACTGTATTATGTGTGCATGCCAAGCCTTAAAATACACTTTAATGTAATAGAGAATTAAAAATATAAATAAAAAGCTGGTTAAAAATACAGCAGATCACACAGGCACATCATCCATCTGTAGATATACATGTTTGACAGGTTAGGTCAAATATGGACGTCCCACCCACTCATGCACATGTTACACTACTCCTCCTTGTTGCTTCTAGAAACCTTACTTGAGCCCTCACTGAGCTCTCCTCACTCTCCACCACCTATTCCTCTCCTGTCCTTCCCCATCCCCACTCCCCTCATCTAACAGCCTACCCTGGACGAACCCTAGGGGACTCAGCTACAGGTGGGTGTGGGTGGGCTTACCTGTGCATGGCACTACCTGAAGTGCTCGGCCCCTTCCTTTCCCCCCTTCATTTGCCTTCATGTTTGTGAGTCAATTAAACAGTAAAGTGAACACTGTTCCAGCATGTGTTATTTGGATCAAGATCAATTTTTGCTACAACAACAGGTGTTTTTTTTTTTTTTTTTTTTTTTTTAAATAAAATATCACAGTAAAATAAATAAATAAAGACTGGAATGTGTTCCCCTGTGAAAGCTTCAGCGCACAGAATGCAGGACAGCAGTGATTTTATGGAGCACATGAATATAAATGAATGTGCTCTTTGTGTCATTGTGTTCAGCGTCATCATGAACATTTTCTCTGTTCACAAGCTTTAAAATCAAAATAATTCAAGAAGGCTTCTCTGAGAAAAACTGGCCACTAGCTGCAAAACTTCTCACCAAAACTCTCATTCTGTATCACAGAAGTGAATGGGAAGAAGTGTGCACAAAAACTCGTCTGGCAGCACATAATCTGCAGTATTTATAGTGTAAAATGCGGAGGGGGTTGCATGTGTGTTTCTGGCTTAAGCAAATTGGAGGAGGTGACATTTGTAAAACAGAAGGGTGGGTGGTGTTAGAAATTTCTCTTCTCTTTTCCCTATATGAAGCATTTTTATCAGATATTTTACTCAACTTTTGGTGAATTCATTTGGACCAGAACAGCAGAAATGATCTGCACCCTACCACCCTGACAACATGTCCACTCACAGCACACGTCCGTCTGCTTTGAAATACAGCTTGCTTTGAAAACCTCTTGAATATTACTCTACATGCTTTATTGTGCATCACTGAGAAATGGCTGTACCTTTTCACTGTGCTTTGTATTGTGCTATTAAATATGCCTGACAGCTTCTTCAATGCACTTTCTTTGCGTATCTTTTGAGGTTGTTCTTAAAAACATTCCTCTGTCCCTTGTAAACAAATGTGCTGTTGTGACATGTTTCCTGTTGTCTCTTGGAACTTAAGTATAGTTCATCCCGAAAACAACCCCAGATCTCAGATGGATTGTTGTTTTGGTGAAACTATTCTTTCATGACACTAAAGCTAAGCTAAATCCTGCAGCACACATTTCTATCAACTTAAAACAACTGGATTTCTGACATCTTTTCTTATCTGCAATAAGCAAAATTCTATAGATTTTGAGATGTATTTGCTTTATTTGTTGTATAAAATTTGGGATGAACTTGAGAGGTTCTTCGTCATCTTCAAGCAATCCTTCTCTGAATAAAATGCCGGTTATGTCTTACTGTCCAACAGATGGAGAGATTACCTCCAAGCCCATGGTGCTTTTCTTAGGACCGTGGAGTGTAGGAAAGTCTTCCATGATCAATTACCTCCTGGGCTTAAATGACAGCCCCTATCAGCTCTACACAGGTATGTTGTACATATTCTTTAAAATGTAGTATTAAACAAATATTGTATACTAGCATGTTGACCTGTGGAGGAGTATGGGTTCTAGGTCCTTAGATACAGTTCATTCCTTTACTTTTTTGATAAATTCCCCTGGCATTTTCAGTTGAATAACCTCTCAGCTGGCATGTTGGTGTCTGTACATGAAATCTGACATCATGGCAACATGGCCCTATTGTTTATCTGTTGCTAGTTAACCCACTTTAATGACAATTCTATGATTCTGGACATAGCAACGTGATTACAAGGCTATAGAATTCCAATATTCACTAATATCTCCCAAAAAATTAGTCCTATCAATTTGTCGTTTTCACTAGTCTCCTCTTTGACCAAAAATACATAGGAATGCCAAACTACAGCTGTCAGCTCTTCCCAGATTTTGTGTGATGCCTGAGACACACAGACAGAGTCCACTTCTCTATTTATAATATTGGATGGTATAATAAAGGCTGAGATTTCAACTCAACACTAAGGCAAGGGATAAAGTGTCAGACGTCCTTAAATACCATAATAAATCTACACCAGAGACGCAGCGACTTATTTACAAGTTAAAGGAAGTTTTTTGATTAAAGTCCAATGATTTTTCTGCTAACCTTCATTTATTTAACCATTTCCTATTTTTAAATTATCTTCTATTATGTGCTTTATTTTTCAGTTGGCTCTCATTGTAACATTCCTGCTAATTTATCTTTCTTCACTACTTTGTTTTCAGGAGCTGAGCCTACTACCTCTGAGTTCACTGTAATTATGCATGGGGAGAAAATCCGTTCCGTTGAGGGTATTGTTATGGCAGCAGACAGCTCTCGTTCCTTTTCTCCCCTGGAAAAGTTTGGACAAAATTTCCTGGAAAAGCTGATAGGTATTGAGATGCCTCACAAGCTGCTGGAACGTGTGACCTTTGTAGATACACCCGGAATCATTGAGAACCGCAAGCAGCAGGAGCGAGGTAAAAAAATAAATAAATAAAAAATTTACCTTCAGTTTATAGATCTAAAGAAACTGCAGTTCAAATAGTAAGTGGCTAGGTGCAACTCAGCCTTTACTTCTAACAGTAAATTTGTTCTCCTCTTTGATCCAGGCTATCCTTTCAATGATGTCTGCCAGTGGTTCATTGACCGTGCTGACCTGATTTTTGTGGTGTTTGACCCCACCAAACTGGATGTGGGCCTGGAGCTGGAGATGCTCTTCCGGCAGCTGAAGGGTCGTGAGTCTCAGATCCGCATCATCTTAAACAAGGCTGACCATCTGGCCACGCAGGATTTAATGAGAGTCTATGGAGCACTCTTTTGGAGCTTGGCTCCATTGATCAATGTCACTGAACCCCCCCGTGTCTATGTCAGTTCATTCTGGCCCTACGACTATGCACCTGATACCAGCCGTGAGCTCTTCAAGCGGGAGGAGATCTCTCTCCTGGAAGATCTCAACCAGGTGATTGAAAACCGCATGGAGAACAAGATCGCCTTCATCCGTCAGCATGGCATCCGTGTGCGCATCCACGGGCTGCTGGTGGACCGATATGTCCAAACCTTTAAAGATAAGATGAGCTTCTTCAGTGATCCTGAGCTAGTCTTCAAAGAGATTGTGGATGATCCAGACAAGTTCTATATTTTCAAATCCATCCTAGCCAAGACCAATGTCAGCAAGTTTGATTTACCCAACCGTGATGCCTACCGAGACTTCTTTGGCATCAACCCCATCGCCAACTTCAAGCCCCTGTCAACGCAATGCTCCTACATGGGAGGCTGCCTGCTGGATAAGATTGAGAAGGCAATCACCACTGAGCTGCCTGCTCTGCTGAGTAGCATTAACTCTGGCAAGCAGCCTGGCTTGTCCTCCTGTGAGGCTACTGGCTGTGGTGAGAAGCCAAAGAATCGCTATCGAAAGAACTGAGGAACCAGAAAAAAGCTTGAGTGGGGGAAGTGAGCAGATAGAGAAGGTGAAGGAAGAGGCTCTGGTGGAAGCCAAGCCTGCTTTTGTCAGAATGTCTGTATTGTTGAGGAGACAGAGGAATTGATGAGATTAGTGTTTGTTTTTTTTTCCTCAGGAGAATATACTACATGGAGATGCATTTAGGTACTATAGGATTGAGACAGACAGCGGGAGGGAAGAGTCATTGTATGATAAGGCAGCTTAAGGACACAAGTGCTGAAGAAATGAGCATACCACTGATCACTGAGCTACTTGTTTTTTCTCTCCCTTGGACAATCACAGTGGACTGTTTTGGGATGGGGAAAGGTTGATGTAAAGAAAAACAAAAATGGAAAAATATTCATAAGATCAAATAAAAATTGAAAATCCTCAGACTGATACCAGTCCAAAACCAGCTCCCTTGTATGTGAATAAAACAGGAAACAGGAGTTGCAAATTTTTTGTTGTAAAATTTTAAGAACTGCATTACCAGGTCAATTCCATTTGCTTCAGAATCTGTTTTTCAAGTAGTGTATTTGTGGGTGTTACACAAAGTCTTTGTCATTCAAACTTTTGCTTTTGATGTAGATTAACGTTAACTTTGCATGTTAGATGTAACATCATGTTATTTAACAGATGAGTTTTGGTGCATGTATTTTCCTTCTAACAAACTCAATGTTACATTTCCTGAACCAACCCTGTCATGCAAAATATGAGGCCTTATTTTCTAAGTTTTATATGCTCATTAGTCTTGGTTGTTGACAACCTATGGAGTGAGCACTGTTACTGAAGCAGAGGTCAGGGTTCAAGGATCGGAGTCTTCTGCGTGGGTTGGGTATGTTCATTCTGCTTCACTTCTTAACTGTTCTTACTTGTGTTTGTTTGAGTCTATAAATTTGCCAGTTTGGCACAAATACAATAATGTGTTATGATTGTTTTTCCAGCAGTGATAAGCTTCCCAGCTTTTTTTTTTTTTTAGCTGACTGACCATAAAAATAACACATGTAAAGATGTGTTAGAATTACAGCTGTTTCATTCATTTATTCTGCAAATAAGCATGCTTTTTATTTTCTGTATAAATTCTCAAACGGGCATTGGAGTTAACTGTGTATGTATATTGGAAATCCTGCTGAGCCATTTTACAAACCTTCAAAAATCATAATTAGCAGATAATGAAAATGTATCCATGAGTTGATTACCATTTTCTTGAATTGCAAAAAGAGCCTTAAAAGTAATGAAGTGGAGGACTGATGAGTTGACCCCTGACCTCTGTGGAAAGAAGAAAGCTCCAAAAATAATGACTCCATCACCCAGGCACAGCTCAAGAAGTTTGGAGAAATATATATATGCTATAACTCCAATTTCTTGTATAAACCTACCTCAATAAATTTCACAGGAGTATGGCATGAGAATATTTATAAAGTACAGGGAGGCCCTAATCTTTGACAACAGGTAGGTAGTAATTAATAGAAATGCAAAAAAAAAAGAAGCATAATTTAACTCCTGGACAAAACACATCACTGGTTATCACTATGTTCTCCCTCAGTAACCGAGAAAATAATTTCCTAACTAAAATTTGGTGCAAAATGCAAGGGAATAAATCTAACACCCTCACATTTACTTAACTTTCCTGGTAGCTTGAGTGTGAGTGCTCCACCTGATGTGTTTAGGATGTTTACACTGCAGATCCAGAACATGCCCACTAGAGAGTGCTGTGTAAAAAGTTATACAGACCATTCACTAACAAGACAAGAGTTGATAGAGGGTGGCAGTCCAGGTTAACTGACACAGTGTGGTTGTGATTTTGGTATGTTTCAGTATCTGTTATGTTAATTTACCTGTGAATTAGATCTGGAATGGATGTGTGTCCCATTAGCTATTTGCTGATTCACTTTTTTTTTTTTGTTTGGTATGAGATTTAACTTATTTTTAGCCCAAATTTTGGAAGCTTCATCATCAAGAATAAAGATTTCTGATTGACTGGGCAGAGTGGAACTTGTGTTCATTCTCAGCAGTTTTCTGACAAGAACACTCAAAGAAGAAAAAAAAAAAAATACAATTGCATAATTCTCAGTCTCCCTCTATTTTTCTCTTCATCACATCCTCGACTGCAGTTAGGTCCCTTGTTTTGTTTCTCTCTTGTTATGCCGTGTTGTCAATACTCTAAAGATCCAATACCTCACTTTTGGATGAGAGTTTTTATCTTGTAGCTGCATTGCACCAACAGTTTGTCGTGACTGAAAGTGGGGAGGGGTGTGTGAATAGTATGTAGAGTGTGTACATGTTTGGTTGTGTGAGAGGAAGTATGTTTCATACCAGCAGTAGATACTTATGTACCATAATTCCTTATAAAACCTGGCTCAAAATTGTGTGTTTCTCTGTTTATTTTGACTCTGAAGTCTGAAGAGTGGTATTTTATAATTGAAAATAGAAAATCAATAAAAAAAAAATGTTATGATACAAAGCTAAAGGTTAAAAGCTACCATTCAGAATATAAAATCATACACTTTAGAACTTAAAAAAATATTATTTTATATAAATACACTGATAAAAACACACCATCAAATATGCATGTATACTAATATGGCAAAATATGTGCAGCTGTACCACACACAGACACATGCACATGTGTCATGATCAGTGTAAATAGTGTTCTGAAACGCATTGCCAGCCAGGTTTATATCTATCTGTGATCCATTACAAGGTTGACTCTGCTTCAAACTTACTATATTATGTAAATCACACACTGACCTAAATGTGTGGGAGTCTCCTTTGTAGTCCTCTTTAAAAGGACATGTATTTGTTGTTCCCGTGCAACTACAGAACCAGAGTGAGTGTAATTCTTCATGTGTCTCCTCTTACTGTTCAACCCTGAAGCCACTGACTACAGAAGGCTGCTGTTTAATAATTTCTCAAGGTATTGAATAGAGAATAAAATGCTAGAGTATTCTGCACATACTGGCTCTTCACTGAAAAGACATAATCTTGTGGATGATGAAATATTGAATATTGCAGTGTGCAATTGTCTGTTGTTTTATTCATAGTAAACATATTGTCCACTATTTCTATCGCATCTGCCTGCATTTATTATAATCTGGTGTTCCTGTAGTTCAGCATAATCATTATATAACATTTTATTCATCATGACAGTGCAAATGCAGGATATAAAATAAACAACACTTTGCTCTAAATACTAAAGGTGCTAAGAAGGTTAAGGATCTATTATTGAACTGAAAGTGTGTCCATTGAGTAAAAAACAAAATAAACAAAAACAAAAAGCAGCCGTCCTTATTCTGTACTAAAATAGCCCCTGCTACTTTACAGACTCTTTATCTGAAGTGTGTGCACGTACTTCTACGGATCCCATCCCTCCCCATCAATAGTGAACCTTTTTTATTCCTGTCCTCACCAAAACGCAGACACATGCGTAAAGTTAACATGAGCTACTAACACGCAAGCAGTACAACCTCTCTTCAAAATACATTCCCTGAAAAACAGCCAATATATTTAATAGAGTGTAGATTTACAAAAGACGGGGACATGCCGCTGGTTTTACGCAAGAAACACATGATTTATTTATTTATTTATTTTTTTAGATGGACAGGTAAGGAAATGACTCCAAAACAGTCATTTGTAGGTGATCTGCAGGGTCTTTTAAATGCTCAAATGTGGTATAGCTGGTGACGTGAAATGCACAAAATAAAACAAGATTTTCCAGTGGTTTAGTTTGCCCAAAATGTACGTTTTTTTTTCCTGTGTTGAACTGCAATGCTGCAAAACTGCAATGAACCTGGGATGAGGAATGTCATTAGGTGATATGGTCAGTGGCATCTAAGCGCAACGACTTTTATTTTGGAATGAATGGGCGGAAATTGCCTTTAATATACCACACGGTACTTTACAGTCAGACACACATAGACACTGACAAACACGCAAACACACACTCATTTCACGCGGCTGGTCGGCTGTCAGCGCACAGAAGATGGTGGCGGCTGCGGACACTGCGTTGCCCGCCGCGCCCGGATAACGCTCATTACCTTTCCAGTAGGATTCGACGTTGGAGTGGCACGCAGATAATGATCAGATAACGACAAGAAGAAAATCTCATCTCACTGTGGACGGTGCAGGGAATGAAAAAGCTGGACGATGCAGAAACCCTAATCCATCTGTGTTGGGGTTTAAGGGGAATTATTTAGAAGGTATGGAAATATTGCTTTGCACGTTCAGTGCAGTTCAATTAAAGTGGCGTGACCAGGAACGCACTCTGTTTTGACCTGTGGGACTGTGGTGAGGGGGGCGTACAGTAGAGGTGGAGACCTTTTCATTAGCTGGACTCTCCGTCTCTTCAAGCTGGTGTGTGCAAACTTTACTTTGGAGTAAAGGAACCGGATTGGACGAGACTTCATGTCTGCTCAAGGCTGCGTTTTGTCATCTGTCCGGTTGGCACAGAATATCCAGGTAAAAGCCGGCATGGTCAGGACGGCTGGATCTTTTCTTCGGGTGCAGAACTCGGTGACGGTACATACGTCTGCGGATACCAAAGCAATAGGAATGTTATCCACCACTGAACGAAGACTGAATTGTGTGTAACCGCAGATGCGCGTATTTACAGGTCTGGCAAAAAAAACAAACAAACATTTTCTTCACGTCCAAAGACCCTCTCACCGCTTGGAGACACTAGTCAGGCTCCGTCCAAAGGAATAATCGCGATTAGGCCCTGAAGCAATGAGAATGTATGTATAAATACAAGCTCTTGTGGCAGCTTTTGCGCTTACATTTAGCCTTTACTTAGAGCTGAACAGCTGACCTCTTCAGTCACCAAGCAAAACAGAAGATCCGTATCTCCAGCCTTTTTGGAAATACACAAAGAAACACTGTGGAGAGGTAGTTTTGCTGAAGTTTGTAAAAAAGTAGCAGCTATTCCCAATGGAGCAAGCAGCAAAAATAAACTGACTAGGCAAGCACCAGTCATGAAATGTGACTGCAGCAGGCTTTCCAATAAATCCATTTCCCATTATACGATTTAAACCATTTAGTATTCAAGCTTTATTTCAACATTCCAGTGAATATAAGTTGTCAAGCACCCCTTTTCACTTTCTTTTTCTACTGGCTTTTTTTTTTTGGACAGTACTTTCTGTGTTTTCCTAAATGTTTTTCTAATGAGTGAAATATTTTGCAAGCAGCTGAATGGATTTGCAGTGAAACAGAGCAGGCAGAGAGTGAACCTTGCAGTCTCAAGTGTGTCAAAACAGACAGGAACCTAAAGGAATGCAGGGCTTGACGTCAAGAAAGCCAGTAATAAACTACTCAAAATTTTTGGAACGTGTGCTGGTATTAGCTACTTCAGCCTCTACGTCGCTGAGTGGAAATTTTCTTCACACATTTTTTTGTAACTTTTTAATGTCTATCATTCCTTTTGTTGTCTCACTGTGGTTCCATACTTTGCCTTATTTTTTATGTACTTTGGAATAATACGTGCTTATGCATAGACTTTAATTCTGTATCGATGTAAAATGGCATCTCCCCAGCATCAACAACTGCTGCCTCACAACACAGAAGTCAGCTGTGACTCAAGTGGAGATGGAGGCGTCTCAGTGAGGATTGGCAGTAGTGTCAAGCATAAGCATGGAGGCGGGCCGTTAGGTTCATTCGGGGGAGGCTTCATGGGGGGATCCAAGCACTGCAAATACAGCATCTCCTCCAGCTGTAGCTCTGGAGAGTCCGGTGTGAGGAGGCCTGTGGTCAAGAGCTTTCGTGCGCAGAAGAAGATGCCTCAGCTTTTCGAGAGATCTGCAGGTCATTTCTGGGACCCGAAGTTTGACTCCTCTATCCTGGAGGAGGCCTGCAGAGAAAGGTGTTTCCCCCAGACCAAACGACGGTTCCGCTATGTGCTCTTTTATCTGGTTTCTGCTGGTTTCCTCTGGGGATTGTACTTTGCCGCTAACCCTTCCCGCTGTGACAGGACAGTCTTTCTCATTCCCACTGCATCCTTCCTCCTTTTTTGCCTCCTCCTTTTCCTCTTAACTTTTACAAAGCTCTACTCTCGCTGCTACAACCAAGCATCTCTGCTACTCATCCTTGTAACCTTCATCATGACCCTGGCCCCACAGATCCAAACATCAGGATTTGGGGACGCAGAGACCCCTACACTGACATTTGATGAGGATGAGTTCAGTGGCGTGGGGCCTGTTCAAAACCTTTCCTATGACAAACTTGTAGGGGAGAGCTCCTGGTCACCATGTATCTCGCCAGTAGGCACGTTTTCACTCTGTATTGAAGTTCTCCTGTTGCTATACAGTGTTCTTCATGTCCGTCTTTATGCTTCTGTCCTGCTGGGCTTTTTCTATTCTGTTTTCTTTGAGAGTTTGGGTTGGTTACACCTAACCCAGGTGACGGATGCCTGGAGCTTATCCTCTCAGGCCGACTTGGATACACTAAGATGGTTGGGACCAGCCAAAGCTTTGCTGCACCTCTGTGCCCATGCCATTGGTATACACCTATTTATAATGTCTGAGGTGCGGTCACGAAGCACTTTCCTCAAGGTGGGACAGGCTATCATGCATGGTAAGGACTTGGAGGTTGAGAAAGCCTTAAAAGAGCGAATGATCCACTCTGTCATGCCCAGAATTGTGGCTGATGAACTAATGAAGCAGGGTGATGAAGAGATAGGGGACAGTTCTGGAAAACGCTACTCCACCAGTGGTGCAGCAGCTGCTCTCTCCAGCCCTAAGAACAATAAACGCAAAAAAACTTCCATCCCTCGAGGCCAGATCATTTTCAGGCCTTTCAACATGAAACGAATGGAGCCGGTCAGTATCCTCTTTGCAGACATTGTTGGTTTCACAAAAATGTCTGCCAATAAATCTGCACATGCCCTGGTGGGACTTTTAAATGACTTATTTGGACGTTTTGATCATCTTTGTGAACTCACTGGCTGTGAAAAGATCAGTACTCTAGGTGACTGTTACTACTGTGTGGCTGGTTGCCCTGAACCCAGACCAGACCATGCTTACTGTTGTGTGGAGATGGGCCTGGGCATGATCCAGGCTATTGAACAGTTCTGCCAAGAGAAGAGGGAGATGGTGAACATGAGAGTGGGCGTCCACACAGGCACTGTGCTGTGTGGTATCCTGGGCATGAAGCGCTTCAAGTTTGATGTGTGGTCAAATGATGTTAACCTGGCCAACCTAATGGAGCAGCTAGGTGTGGCTGGGAAGGTCCACCTATCACAAGCCACAGCTAACTTCCTGGATGACCGTTACCAACATGAAGATGGACAGGTCATTGAGAGAATAGGACAGAGCGTGGTGGCAGATCAGCTGAAAGGTAGGTGCTCTGTGAAATAATCAATTAATGTTATGTGTTAATGCTTCACTTTACTACTTTTACTTCATGTACTAAATGTATGTTTTTTACCTTGTAAAAAATGTATTTCTTTAATTCTGGCCAAGAATAGTTTAATTTCAAGGGCAGCAGCCAGAACTGGGCTGTTATAATGACACTTAAAGCTGCAGTTATTTCTCCAAGATTCAACTGTCTTTGGCATTTTAATGTACTAAATTTATATCTTGTGATCCTCCTATCCCCAGAGGAAATGTTTATTTGCAAGCATATCAGTATTTCATCCTCTAGGTGGTTCAAAACAAGGGTAACATTTGCATTGGTCAAGGTCGACACAGGGTTTTTGCATTATGTATTATAACTGGCCCAGATTGCTTGGCAAGGGTTTGAATGTGTTATCAGTGCCCTCTGTGGTGTTGGTATTATGTGACTGTATCACAGTCTTCTTTCCCATCCACCCTGTCTCTGCTCGCTCTTTGTTCCTTTGTTAAATTACATTGCCTTCCAGACGTCCTCAATGTGTCCTGTTCTGTTAACCTCGTCCTGAACCTCAGGGATTGCTTTACAACTAAATGCAACTGTCGCCTTCTCTAATACAGATTTCACTGCAGCTTTATCATCACCCCTCTATGTTGTCCTTTCATTGCCTTGGTGGTAAACTGCATGATGGTAGCGTTTATTTGATACATTTATCAAATCGCTCCACTGTAACTAAATGTTGGCTTAATGGCTCTTTTCATCATTTAAGCCTTGCTGTTCCATTATCAGTCAATGTAAGTTAAGTGACAGCAAATAAAGTATTGCGCATGGTGTTCGTCTCGCCTATTGAATTTGCATTTCAGTTTTATTAATCTTTTAAAAAGACCTGAATATACCTCCATGGAGACAGCACACCTAATTTTCTATCTTGAATTTGTTGATTAATGCAATTTGGGAGTTTGCACAATCAGTAATCTAAGTATATTTTTTTGAAATGTAGAATGCAGAAATATAATGCCTTTGAGACCTACCACTCAGCTGCTCAGAGTTGGGTTGTTGTGTCCTGGAAATCAGTGGTGTAAAGAGTCAAGGAACAACCAAAAGTGTGTTTTGTTTACCAGCCAAGAAGAATGATTTATAGCCCTGTGTTTTCCCCTCATCTTATAGATTAATGAATCCACCACTCCTCCGGCACTTGCACCTCTTTTTGTTATAGGGAGGATAAATGTGTTACCTGCAGTGTAATCACCCCACCACCACCCTTACCCATCCTCCTGTTTCCTTTCTTGCCTCCATGCATTCACTTCCCCTCCTAAGATTTATTCCCTCCCTGTTGATTTGCCGTGCCAGAGAGAGAGAGAAAGAGTGAGAGAGAGAGAGTTGGCTGTCAAGAGAGAGTTGTTCTCTGGTGCTGTAAAAATCCCTCCACTGTCTAGCTCACTCTGTATAAATCACTTGGGTAACATTGCAGCCAGGCATGGATTCTGGCTGGGGCTGGTCCCTGTTGCCTAAGAAGAAGTAAATTGCTCTGACCTAGACACTGATTGCTTTGCAGCTGCCGCCCTCCTATTCCTTTATGAGTTAGTGTGAAATAGTTTCTTCTGATATTGTTTCCACTGTTCCACCACAACTTCAGGCTGAGGCTGGATTCACACTTTAGTTTCATCCTGTATGTGGTAAATGGTTATTTATAGCTTCCTACTGTAATTGTAAACTATTTGTGACTATGTAGCAGCACTTCTCGTGTGTTGCAGCAGTGTGTGGTCAACTGAGTGTTACAGCTGCATCCTGTTGAATCCTAAGCACTGACCCAAGGCTTGTGGTTGTATAAACACATCACGCCGTGGTTTGCCAGTCTAATCTGAGATTAGACAACATAGCATTCATCTCTTGAGCTCTAACTACAATTTTTCTAAAATCTGTTAATGAATGAATCCCCAAATGGCTCTTTCAATTTGGTTGTCTCTGTAAGAGGCCACATTTGAGGCCAGACATTATTGTCCTGTTTTTTTTTTTTTGTGTGTGTGTTTTTTTCTTACTGGAAATGGGAGCTATATTTGGCTCTGTTTCCCTGGAAAGTACATGTCTGTGTCCTTCCTTTGTACTTAATACAGAATGATGGCACCTGCAGAAGATTATCCCTTCAGAGGAGACTGTCAGTATGGCACTATTATCTCTGTGCTCATGACGGTCATCACACAGAACCTGAGCTGGGTCTCTCTTTGCCTGCCAAATCAGCTTTTAGTCTAAGGGAAATAAAAGCTGTTTGTGTACTGACGTTGACTAAGTGTTGTGTGATACAATAACATTAACATAGATGTAATTATTACTTACTAATAGTTACTGTCATCATCTTTGTTGTATATGTTTGTTGTACTTGTGCGCCGGTAGAATACTGTTGCTCAGTGTGAGTATAAAGACTTGTCCTTTGTAGACATTGTCCTGCTTTGTGTTGATCTCTGCAGTGAATCCTTCAGACCGTCACTGGAACTTGAGTGAATAAAAAGTAAACTACTTGCACTGATGATCTAAAGAACACTTTAATTACAGCTGTGACAGCTCAATAACTGCACACCCCTTTTGTACTAATAATCATTATGTACAGAGCTCTCAGTAAACGGATGCCTCCAGGTAAAGCTTGTTCTCAGATATAGTTTGATATTGTGACCGTGACCTTTTAAGTCTTAACTTTTGAGTGATGGCAGGGCCTACATGTACAATATATCCCTCCCGCCATGCTCTCATCTCTCATTGACCTGCAGGAGATTTCTAATTAAGCAAGACTGGGTAATCTGCATGGCTAAAGTGATTAATGTTAGTAATTCTCTATGATCATATGTTCCCACACTGGCCTGGTGTTATCCTGACCCTGAACATCATCAGCTGCCTAAAAGCCAGCCATTTTTATCAGAACAAATGGTATTGATTGCCTATAATGAGGCTGTCAAAGCTGTGTTTATTTATGATGAGGCAACAGTAAAGGTTTTCATGTCATGTGGATATCAAAGAGAATCAACTGAGGCCAAGGAATAGTGCTGGCTATAAAACAGAAGATAATTTATATTCGGTCCATGTTATCAGTTTATATCCATTCCTCCTATAAGCTGTCAGAATAATAATTGATTTAGCTATGTTAGGATTGATTAGAGCACAGAGCAAAACTTAGCCGGAAATAGTCTCTGTGATTAATGTCCTTTGTCTTTTCAGCACAGCCATATTACTTAATGTTCTGCAGTTGTAACTTACCAGAAGATCTATTTGTACATTAGGGAAACACACATATCTACATTGATATTCACATCCTTTTCCCTGTTGTGTGGTGTACTAGAGGGATATACTGTCATTCAACAAACTGCGCAGCTTTTGCCTGGGGCTCATTGGGGAGTTACTTATAATGGCTGTTACATATGACCTTAGCCACAGTAAATGAAGCAGTTTTTGAGGCTACGCTTCAAAAAGCAGGCGCGGAGAGGTGAAAATAAAAAAAAAAAACAAAAAAAACAAGGAGAAAAAGTAAATGCATTGCCTTTTAGCTGTGATGCAGTCTTTTTTGGCTATAGCCAGATGGGCAGAGGTATTGGAGAGAAAGTTTGTTTAAACATGACTTAATGAAGCTGCAGTCAAACTGGAGTCCAACATTGGACTGCAGAAGGAAGCATAAGCAGAGAAAAACAGACATTTAAGCTGCTGGATTTTACAACTACAGTGCTCCGTGTGTGCTGTCTATCATTACACTGCTGTACTTGACAGAAAGTTAAACAGTTTGGCTTTTTCACCCCAGCATATAGTGTACCCAGCTGTCTTCTACCTAGGCTGGCAATCAAATACCTGGCATCATTTTCGTCTAGACTCTTCAGGCCAAATCAGTATGCACACACAGCATTCGGCTGTACTGCAGAAAGTCAGGGAGGTCAATAGTGAAGTGGAGAGCTTTGATTTAAGTGGCTTACTGCTAGGATGTTGGTAAGGAGGGGCAGACAGGATGGCAGGCTGTGGTGGGAGCTGTGGCTATGGTTTATAAAGCCAGTTGTAAATAGATCCTGGGATTACTATTATACAGTATTTTGGGGGCTTGTTCACTTTAAGTCTGCAAGTGGGATGTGACTCTTCATGGCTGCCAAAGGAACAAAACAGTAAGGAGGACTGTAAGTTGCTGCTGTATTGTATTGCAATGACCGAACTCTGCCTAGAACACCTTGGCTCTGCATAGTAGATTACAGCTCGACTGAGAGAGTAATGGCATAATGCATCACATTGCATTGAACTGTATTGCCCTTCACTGCGTATTATAGTTCAGTACTTTGTAGCATTGTAGCCTGCAGCAATGCAATCTCACCATTTATCATCTTTGGCATTATCATACTGGGCAAGTCTGCAGAGATTCAGGATCCCCTGTCATGCTTTGCAAATGTGGGGCCATTGTGGCAAGGTTATTGAAGGTGTATGGTGTTGTGATTAGCCGGATTTCATAGCTGCAGTCATTTGGGTTATCAGCTGTGTCACACTGTTACTCAGCCGGATTGAACTACCTGTACTCATCCAGGACACTGCAACAAGGGAATTGCTTTGCTCTGACCCAGCAAGCAATAAAGGATTTATACTTAGGGGGTGTAATGAGTTTTAGGAACCTGAGCAGAAAAGCAGAAAGAGATTTTTTGTCGAGAGCTACAAATAATCTTATCTGCATGGCCCAGTAATCTTTCTATTGATCTAATGGTGTTGAATATTTTGCTCCACTACATCTATGTATCCAGTTGTGCTCTGTGTAATCCTGACAAGTGTCAGAGGACCCTGTAGACTTCTCTGTTGCCCTATGGGGGACAGCTGTCCTATTGGCTCAGTGGTGAAGTGTGTTGCCTCTATCTGCTCCGACAGAGATGACCCAAGGCAAGGTGGACGAGAGAGCCTGATATCAACGCCACCACTGACTGTCAAATAAGAAGCGTGTAAGCGGTCCGACACAGCTGATCCTGTTGGACAAACACTGAACATGTAGCATGTGGAGTAGAATGTGTTTACTACAAATTTATCACAAAACTGTAGTTTAAGATAAGGAAATTAAGAGACATTATGTGGTATAACTATTTTAGTCACATAAAACAATAAATGTATGAGTTTTTAAAATTTGATACAAATAAAAACAAAACAGTCATTAATTGGAATGTCCCAAGGCCATAGTAATAGTGCAAGGAATTTATTTTTTATGCATTTAGACAGTCCAACCTACCTCAATAATAATATCCAACAATTGTTAGTCACTAAAAATGTCATTACTGACATTATTTGATGGCACATTATACAGCCACAGAAAAAGTTTTTAGACCACCCTTGTTTTCTTAAATTTCTTGTTAATTTTAATGCCTGGTACAACTAAAGGTATATTTGTTTAGACAAATATAATAATAACAACAAAATAGTCCATAATAATTTGATTTAAGAGCTGATATTTTCCATGTTTTTTTGATAATATCCAAAATCACTTCAGTTCTTACATCAATATCTATGTCATTGTACAGGCAAAAACAGTGCTTTTAGATATTCCATGTTTTCTTGTCTGTCTGTTTTAGTCACATGATACACACAGGAGTTAGGACTAGATTGCATAATCATTGTTTTTGATGACTTTTGATGGTAACTGTACATTTTCCCAGCTGTCATGGCCAATTTAATGAAAAAAACAGATACTCTCAGAGAGTTTAGACTGGTCTAGAAGTACAGAAGATGGAAATGAGTTCCATATTTAAGATCTTGGCATTATTGCTTTAGCTTTGAACATTATGAAGTTCTGTAGAAGAAGTTTCCAACATTTTTATGAAGGAATCTTCAACATTGAATTTACACAGGTTAGTTCATAAACTGTTGCCCTGCAGATAAGACCACTTTCAGCCTTTATGATTTTTATTAAGCGAAAAGGTTTTCTCTTTGTTCTGAGTCACATGGTCTGAAATGGATGAGTTCATTCTATTCCATTAGTTTCCCTTAAGCAGGAGAAGTAAAGCAGGTGCATTTGTGTCACACAGATCTGCTTTCTATATCACAAGTCATATGAGAGACATTTTCTCAAATTATAAGCAGAGCATGACTCAGAGCGTGTGAGTGGTGGAGGCTGAACACAGAGCTGATTTGCAAGACTGAAGGCTGAGAATGATGTCATAGCTATGGGGACTTAAAACCCCCGTCTGTGCACATTACATATTTGCGTACATCAACATCAAAAAGGTAACCAGTGATTTTTTTTTCTTATAAATAATTTACTGGGAACATTTGAAATACCCAGAAGGTCATTTAAAAAGCTGTTTTAAAGATCTGAATCAACACAGAGATGGCACATTGATTACAGCCTCTAGACCAATTTCAATAGCAGAACATTTTCTGTAAACATCCTTATTTATGCCCTTGAACAGCAGTAAGAGTGTGCCACACTATTTACTGTTAACATAGGAATAAAATTGACTAATGTGATTAAATGACCAACTTTTTCATAACACAGACTACAACACAGACTTATAAGTGCCAAGAATCTGACAATGTTGTATATTGAACCTTTAAAAGTTGAAAGATACAATTTTATTTGGAATTTCTAGACATGCAGATATGCTGAGAAATAGTTTCTTTTGCTGGAAATAAAGATGCAATTAAAGCTGGTAAGACAGAAGTTGTAACAAAGGAAAAGGCAAAAATGCAGCAGACATAAACATGAATATAGATGCCCCTCATGAGATGCTTTCAATTGACCCTCAAGTATCACAGATATGACTTGTGGATAAAAATTTACCTAATGGAAAAAATGCAGATTTCGCCAAAACTCTTGTTTTTCGATTAAAAGTTTTGTGCTGACGAGGTGGTTTTTCAGGCATTGCAAAATATGTATTTCATGCAAAACTGCAATGGAAACACCTTTTTTTGAAATTCAAGTCAGGTAACTACAAAAACAGAGATGTGGATGGACGTTCCAACAAGCGAAGAAGAAGGGTTTTTAAAAGCAACATGGTATGGTATGTGAGGATGCACTATAGCAAGCTGAATTATTTTTTTTTAATTTAGTAAGAAATAGAGGGGTAATATATAATAACAATAATAATAATGAATACATCTGTGAATCAACACATTCTATGTTTATGGAATGACTTCTTGTTTCATCTCATGATGATAAATAAACAAATCATCTGATTTGTGATTTAATGGAAAAACCAACATTATGCACTTCTATTTTATTTTATTTTTTTAACATTTAGTAAATATTGGTAAAGTTTTACACATAAGCCCAATGGAAAAGTGACTGGTTCATCCCGTTTTGGGCTCTTTTGCAGTTGCACCTGGTTCACAGTCATAACGCCAGCCACAGCACACAATGAATGATATTACCTATCTGCAGCAACACACACACACGCACACACACACACACACACACACTACAGCTCTATACCTTGGGTCTACCAAGGCTAATTGCCATGGCAACAGGCTATTGAAAGGGGTGAGGGTCAGCTGGAAACCAGAGGCTCATTTCAAATAGACAGAGTGTTCTTGGGCAGAGAAAAAGTAGCTAAATTGACTTCACTTAACTGAAACTCTGACTTTCATGGAACTAAAAGGAAGTTGAAGCCCTATTTTCATGAACCGGACTGATGCTGCTATTCTTGTTGCCAAAGCTCTGCCTACACAGAACGAAATTGCAAACATTCTGATGCTCAGACATCGGTTTTGAAATGTAAAACTATCCTCCATGAGTATCTTCTGCTGTTTGGTAGATCATTTAGGTCTCTACTGGGATCCCATGACTTGTTCCCCCAGAGGCTGTGCAGATGCTGGGTGATAAATTGCTATTATGATTCATCGATGCAACCTAAGCTTTTCTTCTTTGTGATCAAGGGTACAGAAAATGCCAGCACAACTCTGAACAGGCGCTCACTAGCCTTTACTGACACTGATGGATGGAACTCACTCCAAAGGTGACACACAGTAACCCTCCACCCACCCACCCATCCACCCACACTCACTTTCTGTGCTTTGCATTCAGGTACACTAAATGCAAACACCCACACACAGCCGCGCCCCGTTCATGTTAGTGGGCTGTGGTAGCTGGTTAGTGTGTACAGTGGGGGAGTGTGTGTGATAAATGGGAGTGTGAATTATGAATGAGGAAAGATGATGGGGAGCCAGTCCACTCAGAAGCCAGCTACATCACTCAGCCTGCATGGATTGACTGTGTGTGTGTGTGTGTGTGTATGTGTGTGTGAGTGTAAGTGTTTTTTCTTTTTTTTTCTCTTTTCTTTATGCACATGTGTGTATTGTGCATCTTGTATTAATGTACAGTCATTTTATCATTCACAATTCAGACTGTGAAACATTTTAAATATTGCAACATTACTTTACATTTAGCTTTATGCTAGTCTAAAAGCGAGAAAGCCTCTGCGCAGCACTTGTCCTTCACACTTTGTTCATGTTACTCTAGTACACAGAGACTGTTCTAGCAATTCCTTTTCTTTATTTCTCATATGCAGTCATCCTCTTTTGTCCATTTTCTATGATTATACAGATTTAATGTGAAAAATTCATGTTCATTTTGTAATAGTTTTAAATGTCTATAATGTAGTATAACTGTAAAAATCCAAAGACTAAATTTAAATATGGGTTGTTCTATGAAACTGGTCCCTAAAAACAGGACACAGGCTAAAAATTCATACCGAATGTAGACTGTTATGAAGCAAGTTTGGAAGCACTTTGGGTCTATTTTAAAAATAAACTTACTGAGATAAAAGAGAAACAATTTTTTTTTGGATAAAAGACATTTTTATATTATTTTACATTATATTTAATATAGAAATTTGCATGTAACACAGTCAAAAGAACACGA
>JAPSES010000069.1:6135324-6146150 GCA_029822895.1 Maxillicosta whitleyi | reverse complement strand
TCTAAATATCTCTTTATTCTCTCACAGGTACATTTTGGGAATTGAACTAATTATGCAAGTCAGAGTGTTCCCAAAAAATAACTGCAAAATCATGATTTATTTGTGTTTAACAGGTTCAGCATGTAACGCAAGTGGACATGATTGGTTACATACAAAACCTGGAATGAAAGTGAGTCATGAAAATCTTGCATGTCTGGCTTAGAAAAAAACACTAGCATCATCAAATTGAACACAGTGTCTTTATTTATAGTGGTATATAAGACCATTTCAAGCCAGGTTTTCAAGATAAAATGCACTGACACTTAGGTAGCTTTTCATGTCCCAATTTTGGTCACATTTTTGGTCCCAATATTTGATTAAAAATTCATTAATTTTGGGATGGCTCAAGATGAGATAAAATAATTTATGCCTTTATTTATCCCACAAGGGGAAATTCCAGAATAAGAGTATAATTTCTTTTTTGCATTTATGTGAGGTCTTCATTAGGTACATCCAGGGGGAAAATATGTGTAATTCTTCTTTTATTATTGGGTCCAGTTATCAAAATGTGCCCATTTTCATAGAAGCACCAATATTGAATGGTATGCTCCACTGCAAGAAGAATATGGGTTTGATCCAGCGCTGCTCTGTGTGCTTCCATGTTCTCTCTCTGTCAGTGTAGATGGCCTTGGGGTTCTCTGGCTTCCTTTCACTGTCCAATGACTTGCACTTTAATGAGTTAAGTAGCCCATAGGTGTGGATATGAGAGTGAATGGTTCTTCGTCTGTACAGTATATGATAACCTTGTGATGAACTGGTGACATGTCTAGTGCAGGGTAGGCTCTGGTACCCCCACAACCATCTTGTGGTTTGTAAAATGAATGAATGAACAAATTGACATGATCTGCAGATGATGATCTATAGATGAGCTGAAGTAATTTCATGCAGCTGTGGGAAAGAGAAGACATTTCCAAATTTCCCTGTAGTGTAGAGCAGTTGCAGTAGAGCAACTGGAAAATCTTAACTGTTGTCAATAACATATTCAATCTTCATTTCTGAAAGTACCTGTAGTTAGGCAAAGTGGGTGTCAAGATGGATTTTCTAAAGCTCAAAAACAGAGTCCACAAGTGTTTCAAATTCTTGTTTCCTCTCAGAATTGTAATATGCCGAATGGTATGAGAGGTATGGAATATTTGACCAATGATGGAAAACCTGTCAAGGACTGCAGCTTTAAGACATTCTAACTCCATACAGTCATGTACGCTGCTGCTGACAAGGGTGTGACTTGTAAATGTCATAACCTTTGGTCATAATATTTTAACATGAAGAATCATTTATTTCTTGTTTAATCGGAATAAAGGAGGTGGTATCAACCATGTCAGACTTCATCAGGCACCTGAACATTTTTTTTTCATCACTTATAGATAGTTAGTGAGACTGTTTGTCAAGTGACATAACTATAAAAAGGGGGCTATTTTAATTATCATTGACAAGTGTATACTAATGTGAGGTTTTGGTATACAGTCGAGGAAAAACTTATTAGACCACGCTTGTTTTCTTCAATTCCTTGTTCATTTTAATGGCAGGTACAACTAAAGGTACATTTGTTTGGACAAATATAATGATAACAACAAAAAAATAGCTCATAATAGTTTAATTTTAGAGTTGATATCTATCCATTTTCCATGTTTTCTTGATATTAACCAAAATCACTTCAGTTCTTACATCAGTGTCACCATGACAAAAACAGTGCTTTTAGACATTCCGTGTTTTCTTTTCTGTCTGTTTTAGTCACATGATACACACAGGAGTTAGCACTTGATTGTATAACTATTGTTTTTGATGACTTTTGATGTTCTAATAATTTTTTGAAAAACTGTATAGCTAGGGTGACTGGTTGGTCACTTGTCCCCCCCAGTGCCTGCCTCAGGCGCAGCTCTCTCTATTGACTTCGGTGTTGAACGACTCTCCCGTGTCCCCTCCAGCTGTCAGCTGCTACTTTGTCCACATATTTAATAGCCTGAGGAATCCCCCTGGCTGTCATTCCTAAAGGCCATTGCTGACTTACTGCCAGTTTGTGTCATACCTGTCAACCCTACCGTTTTTCTCAGGATTCCCCCATATTAACAAAGAAAAAATGGCTGTAATGTTGATGCTGGGCTTAACCACGGGGCCCATTTGACGTGCTGGCTACATTTTCCTTCAGCAAAGCAGATGGCGGTATGTAGCACATTGAGTCAAGGTGTAACTTCTAGTGACAAAAAGTCAATAAAAAAGGGAGAACAATTTCAGCATGAAAGATAATTTAAAGCCTTTGAGTGCCATGAAAATAGGCTTTCAATTACAGATCCATTCAGAATGAATTCTTAATGAATAACCTCATGATATGGTTGAATTTATTGGGTTTATTTAAAGTTGATTATATTTAGTGTCAACTGTATGATAGTACAACTAGAAATGAAGACAGAAAAATGTGTCCATAATAAGTCCACTGTCCTTTCATTCAAACAATTTAGATATATTTATATTTTTACTGCTTTTTTTTTTTGTCATTTTCCATCTGTCCATCCTGTAAAGATTGTATCTATAGATAAAAATAAATATAAAGTTGTTTTAACAGTTTTGTGTAAAAATTAAATTAAATATTCTGATTCAGAAAACATTATTTGAAGTGCAACAGTGACACAATGCAACAGTAGCAATAAATAAATAAATAACAGCAATAAATAAATAAATAAATAACAGTAGCAATAAGTAAATAGCACACTTGCTGTGGGGTCGTACACTCAGGAGCACACCCTGTCCTTTAAACTAGGCTACATAACCAAGTACGATGAAGTATTGACAGTGATATTGCAAAACTGTGATGTGATACTCTCAAAGCTTTCTCAAAATCTGAACTAAAGCATGGCCTCTGTTATGTAGTACAGAAACATCATTCATTTTTTTCCTTTTCATGAAGGATTTTCTTTTCACAGGGATTTACAGAGCATTTTATAGGTAGCTTAATCATAATACCTTTTTCCTCACTTAAACCCAGTCCTTGTTACACAGATATTTTAAAGCCTAGTAGTGATTCTAGGATTCATTGTATGTGTAGTCTTATTTAATGTAAGCGGTATGGACAGTATGGAGACAGTCGATGGGATGGGACAGAAAATGTCATTTATTTTTATATCCCATTGTTGCCACTTTTGTAGGTGTGCATCTGCATATTAAGCACCTGAGTTATTCCCACTCCACATGCTTTTATCACTTTCAATCTGTCTCTTTGTTTCCATCTCCCTGTCACTTTGTATTGTTTGTCTTCCTTCAATCTTGCTGCTGTCTTATTTTGGAACTGTTGAGTCAGTGCTGCATGTGCTTTTTTTTTTTTTTTAAGTGACACTTTCATCAACAAACATTACAGCCACACATATTCCAGGTTGCATATCAAATTGTTTCCGGCCCTCCTTTCTGTGCTTGACAGTGAGATTTAATGAACCTGTCAAATCTCCTTAAGGGGATGCTGGTCAACATTTCAAACAACAACACAATACACACAACTTTCTCTTTCTCACTTGAGCAGAGTATGATTCAGGGTTTCTGTGGTGGAAGCTGAGCTTGTAGTTTGCATTCTCATTTACTTCTGCTGTGTCATTGGCCTGTTTTAGATAAGGAGTCCTCAGGGAGTGGCATAGTGCTCAGTGGAGTACCAAGCACATTTTCATCATCAGCCCCCAGTGAAGATAACATTTATCAAATTGTTGAGTTAGCACATTATTGTGTTATGAGAGGTGATGCATGAGGGAGAGAGGTTTGCTTTGGTAATTTAAAAAGCACCAGAAACTCAGTTTAATCAATAACAGAGCACTGCTCACAGATTCAGGTCAACAGCATCTCTTGTTGAAATAATTGAGTATTGGAATTTTAGTTTGATGCTTGATTGTCAAAGAAATAAATGTTTTTGTTACACATTATAGCAATAAAATACAATGAGATGAACGGCTATTAGACAAATTTTAGAGTTAAGCAGCATGTTTGGAAATTATTTTCACATGTTAACACAAAAAAGGCAGTTCTAAGAATTGGTATGTTGTACATACAGGCATGCAACACACACTCATATTGAACTGCATTTAACTGATCATTAGCTGAACATGCAGGAAAATGTCACACACTGCAGACTAGGAGAATTGTACTGCCATTTCAGGTGCGTGGGGAGCAAATGAGGGTCATGTACTTTGCTCAAGGGCACATCAGTCAACCATTCAGTCACGACTGTAGAAACCTGCAGTCGTCTAGGCCCCAGAGCCCATATACTTTAGCTGCAATAATATAGAAGTGATTCCTGAGAGTATAGTTGATCATATAAAAAGATATCTGTTCCTACATCAGTTCTCCACTGTATCATGATTGGCACCAGAATCTGTGCTTCAAAGGGAGACTTGCATTACAGGCCAATAACTATAATTTATTTTAGAACTTAAGAGCTAAATACAGACATGAACCCAAAAGAAGGTCATTGATATGACAGTCGGTGGAATCAGGAGTGGTGTGCTGGGTATATGGATGCAGGAATAGACTGATGGGTGATGCTGAAGGAAAGAAAAGGTGCTGCACAAGGAAGATAGAGCTTTGCCCTTCTTTGACAGAGGCGGGGCTTTGACAGCAGTGGAACCACAGTAGCTGACTCTGATCCTTCGGGATGATTGGCTCCACCTACAAGGGCACATAAATTCGAATAATGATAGCCAACCATCACAGATATCACTTAAAGTCCACATCTTAAAGTTACAGTTACAGTGCATGATTTTGTAGTGTCATCGGGCAAACCACAACTCTACCATCTACAACTGCGTTTCAGAATATTGTAATTCAAATGGTCTGAGAGGACATTTTGGCTTCTGCATTCACTCTTTGCCTTTATTGTTTGTCTGTAGAAAAAATATGCTGTGACACAGGTATTTGACTAATCACAGGCGTTTTCAAACAGGTAGGGAGGTTGAATATGTGACTGATTGCTATAATTACCAACCATTGATCAGAATCTGTCAAATGCAACCTGGGTAGGACTCTGCTGTTATACTCCATCTGCTGACAGGCAACCTTGGAGAAGTGGCTTCACTTTTCCATAAGATCGAGAAACTCTGGCTGTTGTTAAATCATGAATATTTTGACCAGTAGATTTGGACAGAGGAGAGAGCTGCTGAGGGAAAGTGTTTATACCATTTTCTGGCTTTTTTTCTCTTTGGTTTTGGCTCCTGCAGCTTTAAAACTAAGAAGAGGTTCTCATTAACGCTGCAGAATGTTATTTTATTTTTAGCATTTAAAAAGTGTCATACACATTTATTATGCATATACTTAATAATACTCCCTTTCAGAACAGGAAAAGAAGCCAGGAGGAGCTGTAAAGCATATTTTGTAGAGTTTTAATGGTCTGACTCCTGCCAAGCACTCCACAAATCACCATATGCTTGGGGAGTATTTCATCTGGATATCAAGCTGTAAATTATTTTCAAAAGTATTTATGCTTAATTTATTTTTATGTTTGCATGAATTAACTTTTGTTATTTTTTCTAATTCATGAATTATGTTTCATCATTATTATTATTATTATTATCATCATCATCATCATCATCATCATCACTTGTATATGAAAGGAGTAAGTTCTTGGCAATGATCACACATATTTGACTAGCTGCTGAATTAATTTGTACATATTAAAGAGAGTGACATTCCCCTTAAGAGCAAAATCAGAGTAAAAAGGAGGTTGCCAGGTGGTTGGAAATCAAATCCATATTAATCTGTGTGCTGGATAATTCCTAAAATGTTGTGTTGGAACTTGAATGACTGCAACTTGTCAACAGTTTAATAGGATTCTATTTATGTACAAACAATGTCTAAAGGGTGCAGGCATTTTAAAGAATATTTAACGTGATTCATAAAATTAAAATACATGGTTAAGTGTGATGAAAGAATTTATAAGGCACTGTTCTATTAAATTGGCCTCACATGGATATTTCTGCATTATAGACAGATGTGCTGAATAATATATGGTGCCATATGCTCAACATTATGAGAGAGATGAAAGGGGTGGGGTCATTAACATTCAGAGGAGGATGCATTGTAGAAAGGTTTGACAGAGGAGAGAGGCTGGTGTAAAAAAAGAAAAAGATGAGATGGAGGGTGCGTCTGAGCTTAAGGGATGATGTCAGCTGGGGCAATTTCTTACAGAGGAGAGCCCTTTAAGTCTGCGTGGTGATGAGCAAATGGATATCAGCTTGAACACAAAGAAGATTGGAGGATAGTTATATTTAGGATGGAGAGAGGGGAAAAGAGAGAGATACTGTGAGATTGACAAAATAGGGAGATGCATGGGGATGGAGGGGTTGGGAGGGTTCAAGATGTTTTTTTTTTTGGGAGGGGGGGTTGTCAGCTGTATCTATTGTACTGCCAACAGAGCATGGCAGCCTGGGACTGTCAAGGATGGAGGAATCTAAGGCACAGAATACACAACAAGCACCGACAGTTAGTGACAGACACAGCCAAGCGAGAGTTAAATACCTTGGAGAGATGTCAAGTGTTTCTATTGTCATTTTGAGCGAGCCTGGGTGGGATGGAAAGAAGCCAGGAAACAAGTCCCGCAGCTAATATGAAACTTTTGTTTACGTGCCTTCACCTATTACAGCATAAGTTTGTGGGACAGAAACAGGGGAAGCATATTGATAGGTTTTGTTGATTGCAATTAGAAGAGGGAGACTTTAGTACTCCATGGTGTGCTTGGACAGAGTTTGACTTCACTGTGTACACTGTGATATAACACACAGTTTAGAGACATGTTTTTGTCCTAAACTTGGGAAGATAATGTGCTGAGAAAGCCCAGGTGGTGTGCCAGTCGTTGTTTCTTTTCTAAATTCAGAGTTATATAACTGGTATGAACAGGTCACTGTGGGTTATTTGGGGTCTCTACGTGTGAAAAACACCATTAAGCTGTGCTTCAGTGAGTTTGACATAACAAACAACTTTGGTTACATTTTGTGAGTTTTTTAACAAACATTTTTCATCGCTTTCAATTCACATTTAATAGCTCCATATGCACATAACTTGTCACACACAAAATATCTTTTTCTTTGCCTGGGTTATTATTAAATGGTTGTCTGCAGCAGAACATTTCTTATATTACTCAAATGAAAATATTGCATTAAGATTTTGAAAAACTGATTGCACACGCTTTCAGGGAAAAATTGTAATTTCAATATATCTATTCAATGAAAGGACACCTTCGATTCATCTGTTTGATGCAAAAAAAAAAAAAAAATACAATTTGCATCAGTTTATCTTGTTCAAATGTAACCATAGGTATTATATAGAATAATTGTCCACATACAGCATCTGAGTCTCAACAGGTTGATTGTTCTCATACTGTCTTTACATCTTTTACTTTAATCTGGTGTAAATCGATCACAGGATGATGCAATTAAATATTATGCTAGTTAAATGTTTTCTTAAATACTGCACCCATCGCCAACTATAAGACAGAACTGCATTTATGTACCATAGAATGCTTACAATCTATATTTCAAAGAATCAGCTCTTAGTTTGTATATGTAAGTGTCAAACATCCACTTCCATATATTATTTAGAGGGTTTTGTTATACGCAAAGTCAGCATGTTGTTTTGTTTCTGTCACTGATCTCCTGTGATGTAGCGTTGTGAGCTGATCTGATGACTGTCTTACATGTCCTCTGAAGTAACCTGGGCTCAGCTGAAGTCTGCGGCTGTGGAGGGAAGGTCAAAGCTTCTCCTTCCTTGATTCAGTACACACAGACACACACACACACACACACACACAAAAGCACTGCTTCTCCTCTACTGTCAGAAATGACAGTGTGAGTCCCTCTGTGATTCCTTATGAAAAATGCATTTGGGTCTTTCATGTTTTCTGATTGAATGAGCTCACTGACAGAGAGCTCACACTACATTTTTTGTTCCATCTCCAGACTTATTCTAGCCTCCACTGCTATATATATATATATATATATATATATATATTTCAGCTGTTATTTTTTTTAACTAAAATCCCTGCAAACCTTTACTCTTCATCTTTCCCTTCTCTCCTCTGTTGCCATAATGAAGTCCCCTAGCAGGCTGTCACATTGGACAGGTTTTCTCCTGTTCCTCTTGCCCTCTTCCCCCTGATGGGGACAGGATGTACAGTATTTCCCAGGATAGGGACAGTGAAGGGAGGATGAGGGGGCTGTTGGTTGGCGTTGCCAGCTGGCATGAAGAGCTGCTCAGTCAGTACTTGTTTCTCTGCGCCACCTGCTCAAGTACCCTCCTGCTCCAATACCTGGCCCTCAAAGGCAAACCTGTCATTTTATGTATGTGTGTGTGTTGATTTGAGGATTATTTCTCCAGTGCCCTCTGTGTTCTGCTACTTTTAGTAAATCTCACTGGGACAGAAATGTTGGTTAAAGGCAAATTGAAGGGAAAGTCATTGCATTTAACATACATTTTCTGATACAAGCTGGTTTTCATTTAGAGTTGGACAATATATTGTTTGAGCATCGTTATTGCAATGTATGTATGCTGCAATGTAGGACACAAATGAACTCGATGTGTTCTCATCTAATTTCAACCAATCACAAGCGTTTTTAATCAGTTTGCCCAAGCAGACCACACCCCTGCATTTTGAGTGAGTTAATTATGATTTGTTTGAATAAAATGCATATAAATGCAGAGGCTTTGGGGTCAATTCTTATTGTAAATATTCTTTTGTAATAATTTACGAGGTTAAAATATTTTGTGAACCATTTACAGGATTATTTCTCTGAGAATTTGTCATATTGAAGCCACAGTGGTTTTGGCCTCTTTTCTTTATTCTTTTATATGTGCTTTGTTGTATGTAGGACAGTGTTGCAGCAGAACAGCCTTTGTACTACAGCTACTTGTCCTCCATGCTCAAGGCTGATGGAGAGTTAAATTGACGGCGTTAGAAGTGACCACTACTGCCGCAACATGTTTGTTTTCATCCAGTTTGTCCTGTTGCTGCTCCATCCAACTGTGTTTGTTTTGCACTGCCAGGCTCTACACCGAGCCCCTCTCAGCATCATGAAAAGAGGGGTTCAGGGGTGGCCATTGTCCCAGAAGAGCTTCAATGTGTTATGAGGAGGCAAGGGGAAGGGGAGGAGTAGAGGTGATTTTGTTATTTGCTTGCAAAGTGCTTTTCTCATGTCCCTCTCTTCTGTCCTGAACAACAGGGCTTGAAGAGTGAGATAATGTGACTGGGCTCTCAGGGGGAAAGGTTATCTACTGTTCTCTGTCAGCTGATAGCACATGACAGGACGCTTCAAGTCCTGTAAAGCCCATAGGCTGCCACTAATGATGCTCTTCAATTAGCCCAGGGTCATCAGAGGGGGAGAAAAGCCTGCGCATGCATGTTACCTGCAGTGCACATCATCAAACAGATGTGCACAAACTGACAGATGGATAGACAGACACACACTCAGCTGGACAGAAACAAGGAACATCATTTGGAACACACAGCATGAAGTTTCCTGACCTTTTCCCTGCTGTGAGGCCTTTGGTTCACAGCTGTATTTTAATGATGTTGAAACCTGTGGACTATGTTACTAGCTGATGGTCAACCCAATTTGTTAGAACCACAGTTTATGGCTCGACAACAATACAATTTCAGCTGCCACACAGTTGGATCATAAAGATGAAAGATTATCCTAAAAGGATTAGGAATAGGGTCACAAACACTGCAGACACACAAACTCATGTGAAAACATAGTTCATAGTGTAGTCATGCATCTTTGCAGGCCCCTGCTGTCGATTTATCTTGCCCCTCTCTGGCTGTCAAAGCTCTGCCAAGTGAAGGAATCAATGTAACACACATCCACATGAACCTCAGTAAACCTTTCTCTTGTTTCTAATGAAAGAGGTGCAGTCAGAATGAGATTCAAGGGTTTTATTTAAAAAGTATGATGAATTATCTGGATCAACTCGGTAGTAAAATGACGCTTACATGTTAAAGTGAAAAAAAAAATACTTGTGGTGATGACAGTAAACCACAACTGATCTCCTTTCACCTCCTTTAAATATAATCAAATCAGTTTGGTTAGATTTAAGGCTTTTATTGCGGAATTTGACTCCCTTTTTTTTTTTTGATAATAGCATCTGAGATTTTTTTTTTCAGTTTTTGAAATTTCCCTTGTATCAAATCTGTCTGTCTGTATGGCAATTCCCCTCAAGTAA
The DNA here is from genome assembly GCA_029822895.1 of Maxillicosta whitleyi. Taxonomy (NCBI): domain Eukaryota; kingdom Metazoa; phylum Chordata; class Actinopteri; order Perciformes; family Neosebastidae; genus Maxillicosta; species Maxillicosta whitleyi. The sequence continues at coordinate 6,135,929 of JAPSES010000069.1, read as the reverse complement.
TGGGATGGTGTGCATATTATCGAGGGTGAAACACTTCATTATCTTTAATAAGCTGTTACAGTGGTAGGGGAGAGAGCTAAATGGTCCAGTGATTTCTTTTTAGGTGGATTTGGCTTGGTTCCCAATGCTGTTTTATTATTTCTCAACATGCACCATTGCTTTTACAGCACATATAGGATTTGCATTAATTGGGACTCAAAATATTTTAATATATACTGCTGTTTGATTTGATGTTTTGGTGGTTTTGTACATTTGAGCCAGAAATGGACATGACTGTCTCTCTGACTCAGATGCATCCAATCTGGCATGCAAAAAGCAGCAGGGAAAAAAATGGTGATACTTATGCAAGTCTCTACTCACATTTATTGGCCAAATGAGACATCATTTGACATCTATGGTGTCTCACATCATTTTTAATGGTGTCTGTTGATAGACAAGTTGAAGGAACGTTATACAATGCCCAGCCAAAAAAAAAAAAGTCACTATTGCAACATTTGACTGCACCACCTTCTGTTTTGATTCCAGGACACATTCAGTGGATTTAACTGTACAAATAGTTCTGATCCTTCCATGGGTCAGTACTGCAGTGGTTCATAATGTTGGAG
>JAPSES010000069.1:6102164-6135224 GCA_029822895.1 Maxillicosta whitleyi | reverse complement strand
ACTCTAATTTAGGATGTGATGAAGACTGGATGCAGCGGTTCGATTCTGCATCATCAATAATCAAAAAAATGAATGAACTATGGATGGAAAAAATATTATGAACCTTATTGTGGCACTATGTAAGAATTATGTGGTAAAAAATTTAAAAAAAAAGATGTGACAGTGAAATGCTGGAATCAAAACCAAAGATGGTGCGGTCAAATACTGCATGTGCGACTCTTTTTTTTTTTTTTTTGGCCGGGCACTGTATTTCATGGAAAGATTTCATAGTTGTTGGGGGTGGGGTCAGGGTGTCCTTGTTGACCCATGAGCTGGAGCAGAAGTCCCTGTGTGTCATGTTGGGAGATGAGCAAGGATTTGATTAGGAAACTAATGGAATCAAACTGTGTTTGTGCCATGTGTTTGTGTCTCTGAATCTATGTTTGAGTCACAGGCTCACTAACACATTCTCATTCTCAGAGGCAGGAAAAGCTTCTCTCAGTTTCCTGCTGCCTCCTCTTGTCTTCTGTTCCATTCTGCATCACTGGTCCGGGGAATTAGTTCTTTGTTAGTGCTGCTTACAGCCTCCATTTCCCATCCTTGCATCCTCGTGCACCTGGTTATCGACCCAGCCACAGTAGAGATGTCCATCTACACCTCCACTGCGTGTTTGTCTTTGAGTGTAGGTGGTTGCAGGGGGAATATTCTTGTGAGTGTCTCATTATTGCATTTATGTTTACATCTGTTTCTTCTAGTGCAGCTTGCTTTTTGTCCACTTTTTTTCACTTATCTGTGTTTAGCCATGTATCCTTGTGTCATATGTGTATTTTGTCCGTGTGTGTGTAAGAGTGCAGTCCCGGATGACTCAGTAGAAGCTTGGCTGTGGCAGCCCTGTCTGAAGCACTTAGGGAAGACAATGCTCAGAGCCTGAGGTGGTGGTTTCACTGACAGTTGAATTATGTGGCGAAGCACACCATCACAGGTGCTTACCTGTGCTGCTGACAAACACACCATGGGCCATGGTTACTGTAGCTGTGACTTGTCATTCCAACCAACTGGGAAAATACAACCATTTTCACTTTGGCAAACATGCATACTTACTAATGCATACCATTATCAACAAAAGACAGGTAATTAACAGTACAGAACAAGATTGCCTTAAGAGTGCTTTCACATTACATAAATGTATGTATGAGAATTTATTATACAATGTGATAAACATGCATACTTATCAACCATTTACTATGCTTTTTGGTGGAATACTAAGTTTTTTAAACTTAGTAGTAGATACGTAGATACTACTATGACATTTTATTTTCAAAGAAAAATGCTTTGTGACAGAGTATAATTCACATCTATGTACATTATAGCTCACTCATCATATAAGATGAAGAATTAAACATTTAAATAAATTAATATTCATGTTATCATGAAAGTAGTCAGCTCTGATGGCTGGATTTTGGGTGAAAGGTTATCCAAATATAAGCACACATACTTTGCAGGACTGATCGAAATGGAAGCATAGTGATAAATGAGGGAGGGCGCAGGTGTTCAAATATTTGGCCCTGGCCTGTTGTGTCTAAAGCTGAGGCTGGCTCATGGTCATGGCAACACATGAATTCCAAACAGACAACCACATGCACCTGTATGACACGTACATAAACAAAAAAGGAATTATCAGTCAATTGAAGGCTGTTCTGGAGGATCTTAACATTTCTCATTTCAGAAACCTGCATTTCTGCATTTCCTCCTCAGGCTATGAAGAGGCATAAAAGATAAGAGTGTGAGGAGGAGGCTAGAAAGTGAAAGATAGTGGGAAAAAAAATCTAGGAACTTTAACACACCTGCCAGCTATACTTGTTAGGGTATTTGGCATTCAGTGTTTCTTGGCTTATTGGTTTGATTCTAAATAGAGAATCATCCTCCACAGGTGAACCAAGAATTTGAATGTGCAGTATATGGAAGCATGACTTTTTCAGCTAGGAGACATTGATATTCAGTGCACTCCCTCTCTTGAAGCTGAACCTCTGAAGGCTTATGTAATTCACTGGGGGCATTCGTCCTGCCAGGTACTGAGCTTCCTCTGAATCTAAAACCACCATCTTTATCTGCACTGGGATAACTAAACCCAACAAAAGCCTGATTCAGTCTGAAGGAAAGAACTGGCTTCCCATTGACATCCCTCTTTCTCCCGTTGTCTTTCTCTAGGCCTGAAGACCTACTTAATTTCTGGCAGGAAGGTGGAACCACACTCCCATTGTAGCTGTTCTCAGTTGGGGTTACCTGGGTCCGATCACTCCGACCACAAGTGTTCCACACCTAGAGTACACACACCTGATGGAGCCCCTTCAGCCTGCAAGCTGCCCACTGACAGAGCCAAGGTGAATTTACCCATTTACATGCACACCAATACTTCAACCCTTATCCGATTTCTGGTGTTCTCAGATTATCATATAAACATGATAATCTGATAACTGCAGTTAATTGATTATGAGAAATCAGATTAATACACCTGGATTTGTCCCCAGTACCACAATGTCTTGAGGCATGTATACAGGTTAATCTGATTTATTTATTTATTTTTTATGTCTGTGCATGTGTAAACACAATGATAAATAATAATAAAGAATGAAAGTTACGTAGTCAAACATGAATGGAAGACAACAGGAAGTTTATATCTACCATCACTATGTACGTACGCATTCCGAAAGAAATCCGATAATGGACAGAAATGTCTAAACCACAGTTTTTTCATCCTTTTTTTAAGTGCATGTAAATATGTTAGATCTGATTATTACAATTATCCAATTACTCCAAGATATCACACTTTTATGGTCATGTAAACAGGCTCACTGTATCTGGGAAAATTATCTGAACATCCACCATGTGTTGTTGAGAAACTAAGTATATCTCTAGGATCATTTTTCAGCTCATCTAGATTGCCCGAGGAAGGACACAGAGCTGAACAAGGCCTCTTTGATGCTGTTGTTCTTGCTTTCTGCTTTTGTTTATGTGGGTGTTTTTAGAGGATACTTTCATTTTTTATTTGCAAGAAGCTTTTCCTTTCACATATTGGGGATATGAACAGTATTGTTGTCATTACCATGCACTAGAATTACTTCAGTGTCATTTACCTGACTTTAAACTATTGATTGAATTTATACCAAATTTGGTTTATAGATTGTCAGTGACCCAGAATAGATGTCATTATATTTTAGGAAAAGTAGGTCAAAGTTACCATTTTTTAAATGAATTTTTACAAAGTTATTTATTAGGGGTGATGATTGTTGTGCCTGGCACCAGTTGTTCATTTCTTTGTTAACATTCTAGCAGCAAAACTATTAGTTAAATTCATGCTAAATTAGGTTTATAGATTGCCAGTGACCCATAGATGTGATTACATTTAGGGAAAAACAGGTAAAAGTTCAAATTATTTTGGTATTTTTAAACTTTTAATGGTCAAAATTTCAAATGTCTTCAAAAAACATCAATTTTGGTTCAATTAACTTCAAACATGGCACATATCTAATGAGGCAATTGATATGCTGACATCAGGACATGCATAGACATGATGACATCAGCTGGAGTGATATCATAATAAGATATAATATGTGTGAGGGGTGTGGTTTGTTGTCCCTAGCACCATTTGTTTGAGTATTTTGATTATTTCCAACTTTAGTTTTTAATAAAGTAGTTTTTGATTCCTAGATTATCATCAATAAGAATTTAACAATAATAATTCCATTATTACCTCTAAGGAGGTTATGTTTTTGCCGACGTTTGTTTGTTTGTTTGTCTGTTTGTCTGCAACATAACTCAAAAAGTTATGGACAGATTTTGATGACATTTTCAGGACTTGTTGGCAATGGCACAAGGAAGAAATTATTAAGGTGATCTGGAAGAAATCCTGGATTCTGGATCACTTTAAAATTTTTGTTAACATTGAGGTCAATGGGGCCAAAAATTTTGTTTCTCAGTATCTTAGTTAATTATTGACCAAACCTAATGAAATTTTCAGGAAGCCTTTGCTCTGAGACGAGGAACAGATGATTACATTTTGGACGTGATCCACATCACTGTCTGGATCCAGGAAGTTTTTAAAGGATTGTGTATTACTTTTAATTGGCGTTGCTGTGGTAATAACAATAAATGTCCACCAGATGGCGACTCATGTTTTTTTCATATAGTCCATGGACTTGCTGTCCAAATAAATGAGGGACTAAGTGCAACCCCCCCACTTGGCGAAGGTCTGCACTCTACTGAGTGCCATTCTAGTTATTATTAAATTCTTATGATGACAATCTAGGAATAGAGCGTCAAGAACTAATTAATAAGGCCAATCACTTATTTATTAGGCAATGAAAAATAATGTTTCTTTAATTACTGACCTTTAGGGCTTTTCAACCAAGGACAAATTAATCTACTGTGTTTTCTTTAGTTCTGTTTTGAAGTCGTACCTCATCTTTAGAGACTGCCGTAAGATCACAATATCCTCAACAACTCCTGCAACACAGTTTTCTTGTATAATTGCTTGTAGGCATATGGAACTGTGCATTTCTGTTATATCTGAGTATCTAGGAAAAGCAGTGGAAGAAGAGGATAGAAGATGCATGAAAATCAGTGGGGGTCCTTGATATGGTAATGAGCCAAATCAAGCAGGGACAGGGAAGCCCTTTGCAAGACTTATGACTGTTTACTCTTCTATTTGCAGCTTTTCATCCTCTGTGCAAATACAGATAGGACTCACAGTCAAGGATCACACTCTCACACACATGCATCTTCAACAGTTTAATAGGCTTTCCAGGGCAGATGTGGTACTAATAATAATGGATAGAAATAGACCAGCCTGTTTAAGCCATAAAAACCCAGTACTACTTTTGCAACAGTTCCCAAATGAATTCTTCTCTGTATTTCTCTTTTCTTATCACCATTTATTGTAATATTATCCCTTATATTTTGATTTTTTTTTCTGTAAAAATCAAGAATTTCCCCATATAATTTAGTGATCATGTAGATTTTCATAAAAGCCCAGATTAAAGTTGAGTGTAATTATAGCAGAAACAGAGAAAACTGATGAAAAAGTGACTTTTTCAATAAAAATATCAATAAGTGAACATTAAAAAAGTGTCTCCATCTACTGTTATTTATCAAACTCAACAGGTTTTACTGGTGAATCATTGTTCAAGAAGATGATGGTGTTTCATGTTCATTGTGGAGCCTCTAAACGTCTAAATGGGTCATATCTGATGATTATGAAAATTGACAAAGTGCATTTTACACCAATTAGTATTGATAGGAATAGTGGATCAACAGGTATTAGACATTTTAAATCAGTAGATGCATTTGATTGGCAGTGGCTGTTTGGGTCTTTATGGGTTAAACCTCCTCTCGACCTCTTGTTTATTCTGTCACTTTATGTGCTGTATTCACAACAGATGATTCACATGTCTCACATCTCCTTGTTTCTTGTTTCTCACCTTTGTCTCTCAATTTATTATGTCTTTCCTTTTCTTTGCTCCATATGATGCATCTTTTCCATACTGTGCCCCTCCGAACTCAACCTCCCTGCAGTCTCCATGTTTGTCCTGCAGTGCGACTCTGATGCCAGGAGAGGATCAGGTTCTGGAGGAAGGAGCAGTGCACAATGGATGCCATGACGATCACAAGACCAACAGCAACAAGGTTAGTTTGTTGTTGTCACTCAACCCAAACAGATGTAGTGGTTTGTGTTTTTACAGATTGGACAGATTGGAGTCTGTCCCTATTGCCTGTTTTAGATTTTCCATTTCCAATATTGGGGCAGTATGGACCGGCTCTGGTTACATTTACTCAGCAGAAGCAGCAGAAAAAAAAACTCTCAAAATAGTTCAAAGAAATAGAACTCCATGAGTCCCAGTTAAAGGGTGCCGCAGACACGTGTGTATAAAACCAAAGTGTGTAACTGAAGCACACACTGAATACCCTGTAGCTTTATGGTCTATTACATTTAGACTGCTTCAGGTTATTATTGCACTTTTTAAAGCTAAGTTCCATTTTTGGACCACTGAGGACCTCTCACCCTTCTCTCTTCATCCTAGGACTCTTCAAATCTGAAGTGTTCCCCAGCCATTTCCGCAGGACGCAGCCCCAAGGCGCTCAACGGTCTGCTCAGTCCAAGAATGGAAGCCTTGAACAACAGCCAAACATCACTGTGTGAGATGCTGCAGGAGAAAGAGAAGAAGACCTGGGGTGGGGGTGCTATGGGTATGGATCACTCAGCGCTCATCCCTCTACGTTCCAAGAACTTCAGGGAGAGAAGTGATGCCCACTTTGTGGACGTCATCAAAGAGGATAGGTGAGATCTGTGGACAGCCTGCAGCTTGAGAATAATATGTTGAGCCATTTCCTCAGATCATTTAACCATGATTTGGTTTGCACCAAAAGTTAAGCATTTTGTGGAAAGTTGCCCATTTATTGCTTCCTGTAATACTAACATTTGTTTTTCAAAATTTTCTAAGTTTATTCTTAAATATTATTTCTGTCCACTATGCCCATAACAGCCTTATGAAGGACTATTTTTACAAACCTCCCATAAACAAGCTGAGCCTCACCTTCCTGGAAAAGAGCCTGGAGTCTGCTTACCGGATAAGCTACCAGGAGGAGGTGTGTGTGTGTGTTTGTGTGTGTGGTATAATGCTGCCTGTTTTCCTGTGTATAATGAGTGTCAGTGTATTCATGTGTGTCTGTTTATTTTTGACTTCACTGAAGTGAGCTGTGAGCTTAAGACAGTTGTTTTTGGACCCTCTAATCCAACAATCATTCTGACTTTTACAACTCAGAGAACGCCTATGTTTTGTTATGACTCCACACATCAAACCTCAGCAGCATTTCAGTTGTGAGCATGGGAGACTGCCTGCATTTGTGCATGTTTGTTTCTCAGTGTGTCTGTGTCTTGTCTGGAAAGCCTGTTAGCACTGTGTTATGACCAGAGCAGTCAAGACTGCGGCAAAGAGAAATCACTGCAGGGCCTCAGAAGTAGATTTATATTAGGCTGTGATGCCCTCTGCTGGTGTAATTTTAGAAGTGCACCTAGCATGGGCGCAAATATTACTACATTAAGTATAATGGGATTTACCTCATTACATTTTTAGTGATACGTTCAGAATTAAATAACTAACTGTAATTCAGTGATTACACTTTCATGAGTATGTTCAGATGTTTTTGAGGTAGATATTATGGCAATTAATCACTTTTATGATTTCTTTTTTTTTTTTTTACCCTGGTTCTTACCACAATTAGTGATTTCATGTACAGTCACAGAAAAATTATTAGACCACCCTTATTTTCTTCAATTTCTTATTCATTTTAATGCCTGGTACAACTAAAGGTACATTTGTTTGGACAAATATAGTGATTAGACCAAAAATAGCTCATAAGAGTTTAATATAACAGCTGATGTCAAGCCATTTTCCATGGTTTTATTGATAATAACCAAAATAACTTAAGTTATTTCATCAATAGCTGTTTTAGGCAGATGGTACACACAGGAGTTAGCACTTGATTGCCTAACCATTGTTTTTAATGACTTTTAATGGTCGAATATTTTTTTCCAGGACTGTATAATTTATGTATGCTTTTTTTTCTTATGTTCTCTCTTAAATTCTTCTTCTTTGTTATTTTACCCCTAGGTGGAGTCCCAAGCAGTGGTTCAAACTTTTGCCAGCCCAATGTTCAGTTCTTTTCTGGACATGCTGCTGTGCTGTTCAGTGTTTTTGGCCCTCTCACTAGCATGTTTCCTTCAACCACTTGTCACCCACCAGAGTCTGCCCATGCCAGCGCTCATTGTAACTGCTGTAGCTGGCCTGTGTGAGGCTCTGGCTCTGCTGTTTGCTATACGGTAAGAGAGGACGTTGTAATTCTAATCGCATGGATTGCATTGAGGTAGTAACATGTACCTGTTTTAGGAAAACTACATGTGCAAAGTTACTCTTGGAAGTTTGTCTTGAGATTCGTCTTCTATACAGTAATGATGAATGTATACTCTTGATTATTATGAGTTTTGTTTAAATTCTAATGGGAAACTAGAGTGTAGTTATCTTGTGTTGTAGTGTTGAAAGTAGAAAGATAATTGAGGATAGAGACGGGAGAAGAGGTAACAGCACCGATGGAGAGACTTTGCATTAACTACAATAATATGATAATATCTACAGTGCTTAACAAATGTATTATTCCACCAACACCCAGTATAAGGTGTTTTCTACTGCTGCCATAATTTAACAGTATTTCTGTTTACCAAAATATCTTATAATGTTTCTATATATATGACAGGTGGTCTAATAAATTTGTTAAGCACGATATATACATTTTTATTTATTGACTATTGCTTCATACCATCTTGTATCAATCAGGACTGGTCCAAACTGTCCATTTGAGATGCAATTATTCTTCTGTGTCCTAATCTCAGCTTCTTGTTTTCTTTCTTTAGTATGGCTTTCTACCTAGACAGTGCACTGAATTGCACCCGGATGCTGATGAGTGTAGTCTCAGGCTGGATACCACGACACTTTATAGGCGCCATTCTGGTGTCCCTACCTGCAGTCACTGTTTTCTCAAATATCACATGTGACATGCATCTATCTATTCAGGTATTTTTTTTATGTTTCAGATGTTGATATACTTAGACTGACTTCAACTAATAAAATCAAAGTAAATATGGGGAATTTCAAAAATAAATAGGGGACATTCAAATATTCTCCAAATATAAAGAAAAATGAGATTGAGGGAATTAAGTAATATGCATTATGTCGAAGTTATGTATCAGTTACAGTTATAGTACAGTCATGTCACTGGGGTGGTATTTTGTGACTTTTCACCAATAATGCAAATGAAGACATAAAATTATGAGTCTACTGTACATCTATTTGGGTTTTTAGTCAAATCCTTATGAAGAGCAACACGTATTAAACTGGCAGGAAAAAAATTCCAGTTCACCATCTCCTTTATTTGACTGTAATTTCAGTTTACAGAGACATTGTTCAGCACAACCTTGGGCCCCTCCCAGTACACAATGAAATTTTGGTGACCTTGTTTTATTGTATACAATAAGATACTGTATTTGTCTACACCAGGGTTTTTCAACCCATGGCTCCCGGGTCAAATGTGGCCCTTAAGCCTCTCTCTATGGCTCCCTGTGACTATGTCAAAAAAACATAAGCAAGATATTGAAATCAACTGAATGAATCAATATTTCTTCACATTTATTCTAACATTGTCCATCTGCAAAAATCTGCATACACTTTTATTAATATAATAGCAAACTCATTTTTGTTATTATTTCAACCAAGGTGCATGTCAATGCTATATTTCTTTCCTTTTTTTTTGGACAAATTCGACAAGACGTAGGCGTACTTATTTTGAAATGAACTACAAACAAATGTAAAACAAGTCATAACATACATTACACAAGTAAAAATCCAGAATATTTTCTTTATTATAGTTGAATCATCTCACAAATGCACCAAACTTTCTGTTATTGTAATGGCAAATGCAAAGTTTAATAACAAACTAATCACACATAGGATACTGTAGAACAGCATCCTCATGGTAAAAAAGGGTTTAGATGGGTTTTTTTCACAGCTCCAGACAGATTTATTTAGTCTTTTCCGACTCTACAATGACTCTTAAGATTGTAAAGCTTGCCAACCCTGGTCTACACTATGTGTCTTTAATGGTTAGGTCAGTCTGGAAAAAAATGTCACTGTGGATATTTGCCTGGTTAAGTAAAGGATATTACAACATCAAACAAAAAATCTAGTAGTGAACACTAACAATATTGGATATGCAGGTGTGGATATTTTCCATCACTACCAAATAAAATTGGAAAGTTAGGGTTTATTTATCTTCTTGTGTTTGGCTGATAATTAGTGTCTGTTGCTTTCTATCTGGAAGTAAGAAATAGTGTCATAAAAAATATTTGAGAGAAGCTGGAAATGGTAATTGGGTATAATTAACTGTACACTGTTACAAAAAAGAGGAGGGACTAATATTTTGATGTTCTGTTCTGAAATATCCAATTTTTACCAGAAACACTTGAACTGCATATGATCTTTATCATACATGTTGCTATATTTCTTATTCTGCAGCCCTATTTTGAGATCCACTTTATAATATCTTCAATAGTTTTAAATGCTGATGTGAATTATGGGCTTTGTTTTCTAATGAATTCTTCTCTGTTTCCCAGTTCATCATGTTCGTCTGCTGTGCCGTTATCATAGCTATCATTCAATATTGTAACTTCTGCCAGCTAAGCTATTGGATGCGCTCAACTCTGGCTACTTTAGTTGGTGTGGGACAACTTACCTTACTCTTCAGGTCCCCCTGCAGGTATGCATAGCATTTAATTAAAAAGATATACATAAAAACACTGTAATTTGGACTGTATTAGTTTTCTTAATACAATCATTTTCATGAGTTTCTTGAATTTCTTGCAGTGTTGCGAGGAGTCTGTTTATTTGGTGAGTGCAGTCATTATTGAATGATTTAGTTAGTTGGTGTAGTTGTATTTCAAGCCCATAAAATCATCAGATAACAAAGAACCATACAAAATGGTCAAACTAAATTTTTCAGTGGGAAGAAGTATAACTTAGAAACTCCCACCCCCTTTTTACAAACTAATTAGATTAATTCTGTTTCCTTTGCTTTGTTAACACACGTTTGTTTGTTTGTTTTTACATTTTTACAATAACACAAAGCATCCATGCAAACCATTCACATACTTTTTAGTCACCTTACACACAATCCAATTTACATAACCAATATTTAAAAAAATATATAAACTATAATATTAATATGCATTTTAAGAATTTACGGCACTACAAATACAATCATTAATAAATGGGATAATATCACCTTATTATAGTTTGTATTAATTAATTACAAATTGGCAACACAATAATATTATATTTTTATGCATTTTTATATATTATAACTAGATATTCAGTGATCGATATTTTGTTATTATGATGTGTTAGCATCAAAATTAAAGCTTGCACAGTATACTTTTTTTTAGGATAGCTGTCACTGAAAAAAAAAACATACGTTATGGCTTCACATTGTGAATTAAATAGTTTAGCTAAATTTCAGTTTACTTTTATTAAAAGTCTCTGCAGTTTACAAATAATCATATCTTTTATTTCACTTTTTTTCTAACAGGTCAGATGGCCAAAACAATAATAGCAACACCTCACTTGCCATGTCTGACAGCCCAGCAGACCCTGATCCAGAGCCACACCTCCAGGACCTACTTGGCCCTGAAGCCTGTGTGGCCTTTTTCCTGCTCCTCCTCCTGGTCTGGTTTCTTAACCGTGAATTTGAGGTCAGTTACCGCCTGCATTACCATGGTAATGTAGAAGCCGATCAACACCGCATCAAAATCCAGAATATGAGGGACCAAGCTGACTGGCTGCTCCGCAATATCATCCCCATCCATGTGGCCGAGCAGCTAAAGGTCACCCAGAGCTATTCCAAGAACCACGACAATGTGGGTGTAATATTTGCAAGTATTGTGAACTTCAGTGAGTTTTATGAAGAAAGCTATGAAGGAGGAAAGGAGTGCTACCGTGTCCTCAATGAGCTGATAGGAGACTTTGATGAGCTGCTAAGGAAGCCTGCCTTCACAAACATTGAAAAGATCAAGACTATTGGCGCAACATACATGGCAGCAGCAGGGCTCAATGCGCAGCAGTGTGCAGATGCCACCCATCCTCACGCCCACCTTCGTGCTCTTTTTGAATTTGCGCTAGAAATGATGCACGTGGTGGATGACTTCAATAAGAACATGTTGGGCTTTGGTTTCAAGCTTCGCATTGGATTCAATCATGGACCTCTGACTGCAGGTGTGATCGGCACCACTAAACTACTTTACGACATCTGGGGAGACACGGTCAACATTGCTAGTCGTATGGATACAACAGGCGTTGAGTGTCGTGTTCAGGTCAGCGAGGAGAGCTATTGTGTGCTCAGTAGCATGGATTATGAGTTTGATTACCGTGGCACAGTTAATGTTAAAGGGAAAGGTCAAATGAAAACCTTCCTTTACCCTAAGAGCAGTGAAAGTGGCCCTGTACCCCAGTATCAGCTGTCAGTCTCACCAGAGATCCGGGCACAGGTGGATGGTAGTATCGGGCGCTCACCCACTGATGAAATTGCCAGCATGGTGCCCACAACCAACGTCAATGCAAGCAGTACCAACACCATGGTGGCCAGTGCCAGTGCTGGTTCCTCAACCAACGCAGGGCTTTCACGTGAGAAAGACGGGACACATTGTAGTGATCAGGCAACCAACCGTGAAAGACGCCCCTCACCAGAACCCAGTCATGCAAGGAGGTCTGTGTCTCATAGTGGCCTGATATCTATACCTGCTACCAACCTAGAGGAACCCTCTTCTTCTGCAGATAACAAACAGCACATCATCTCATCCTCCACTCTGAAAAATACACAGAGTAATTCCACAGTGTCTCAAAGGGACATCAAGAAGGACAAATGTGATGATCATGACCCTAACATTGGAGACTTGACCAGACTTTAAGAATTTACTGCAAAGGCACTTTTTTGTCTTCAATCCTCTACCCTTTAAAGCTCTTGTTACAGCTGGTTGGCATTTGTGGAATTGTTATGCATCCGGTTGTACCAGGGTTATATATATTCCCAAACTTTCGAAAGGACCTTCATTGCTTCATCAGCCAGACAACTTTTGTCTTAAACTGATGACTTTGGATGGATTGTCATGCAGGAACTCCCAAAGGAGAAGAAGATGTGATGGCTGAATCTGGACCTTCTCTTGCCTGCTACAAATCCCACTGTCTCCTATTTACCTACTTGATAATCTTTACACCTTTAATCTTGATTATTTCTTTCCTATGTCTTTTAAGTGCCTTTAGAGTAGAATAATGTGTAGACTAAGCCTTTTTCAGTAAGGGAAAAAATAACATAAAAGGGAAAACTGTACATTTGCAATCTTTTTGAAAAAAGAAATTTTGCTTTTGTTCTAAATTTACTTTTTAAACTATATTTTGCAATGATATTTATGCCTTTGTCGAAGAAGAGCTCATCAAGCTACCTTTCATATGACAAGTGCTACAATGTGAGGAGAATCTTAATGTATAGAAGGGAAATAACATAATCTTCTCGTTATACATATATGTAAAACCTGCACTAAAATGCAGCAAAGCTTGTTTCTGTGTTCCTTTTGAAAACTCTTCAGGAAAGATGCACCAGAAAGTAATCATTACAGGCCAAGGGTAGAGGAGGCTGAGTTGTGAGTATATTTGCATGCATAAAGTATGAGTGAGTGTGTTTGTATGTGTCTGTGTAGGAATCAGAAAATCCAGGGACTAATGAGGAGAGGTGCTCGGATGACTTGACGAAACTGCTGGATGACAAACAGTTTAGGAACGCATTGAAAGAAAAAAAAAAAAAACTTTGCTGATGTGGCGGCATTTTCTCTGGCCTTGGTTAACATCTTTGTATTGTCTCAGTTGTGAGGCACAATGGGCTTAGCTGCACTTAATCAGCATGTGGCGAACAACAGCATCACAGACGAAGCTGTAAGTGTTACTAATGTGTGCGCCCACCTCTGTGATCCTTTCTCTTGTGGGCTTTGTTAAGTGTTGATGAGTATTTTAAGGGATATTACAAGGCACTGCTGTACCTGTAGAATGTCTTTAGCTGTGACTTTAGGTTGATTAGAGAAAACAACTGCCTAGATTGCTACGGATTACACTGTATGCTAGTCAATAGTGCTTTTTTAAAGACATTGATAATCAAAGTGGAATGTCACAAATGAAAACAGTGTGTTTTATTTGTATTTATTGTAACACAAAACTTGAACTGTTCATGTGAAACTCCCATCTCTAATCCCTGATGCAAACATTTTGCATTAGATGCTTTGTACTTGCAATAGCATGAAACTTAATGTATAAGCACTGTAAATAGAAAAGACAGTGCATCAAGTTTTCATATTGCTTTGTATGTGTTTTTGCTCAATTTGACTTGATTTACTTAAATCTATTTTGTCATATATTAATGAAATCTGTCATTGTTTCTTAATAAAAAAAGGATTGTGTGCTCAGAAGCAAAGGAGATATTATCATGCAATCCACTTCAGTGTCTTATTTTTGACATTTAAATATACTGAAAAACCTCATAGTTTTTAATTATCAGTACATAATCATGATCATAATCAGTACTTCAAAATAAATATTTCATTAAAAAGAGACAAGTTTGCCTTTTTTAACTATTACATAATTAATTTTTGGAGCATTAATCATTATCTCATAGATAAGTCATCTGCTTTGGGTTTTGTGGATTTGCTGCTTGTGCCTTTTGAATTCTCCCCCGCTGTTGTGTTCACTGTGAGCTCTAATTTACTTTTCATGTAAAAAGGGAATTTAAGCAGTGCCTTTTCTTAATGTATACAACTTAGTGTAATCATACCAAACGTACAAACCTACATAATTGGCCTTAATGTTGTTCTTTGCTTGGCCTTCATTTTGTAATCTGGTTCAGGTGGGTTGAATTGTTTTAAATGCAATAATACGATTTTAACATGATTATTTTGATGGAAATATGACATGCTTTATGCTTATGAGCACACAATCCTTGTACCAGTTTGAATTTATGTATGTTATGTTACAAAAAGGGACACTTAGAATAATGATGCTACTGTCAAACATTAAATATTCAATAGAGGTCATGATACTTTAATGTCAGGTAAATTTCATAAGCTACATTCCTTTTTTTTCTCTTGGTAGTTTTGATGACATTTGAAACACTATGTTTTTTATCAACTATTTTGGAGTAACACGAAAAATAAGGTGAAGTCTGAAGTAACAGTTTTTTATTGTATCTTGTTTTGTTTTGGTGCAAACATTCGCTTACGGTTGACTTGGTTTGAGTTTTTGAAATGACATTCTGAAGCAGCAGAATGGCACAATGGGAAAAAAATTGATGCCAAAGAGTGTAACCACCATCTCTTAGATCTTTTCTTTCATTGGTTGCATTTTGCATGTTTAAGAGGTCATTTCTATACTCACTGTTACAAGACATTTGCACAAAGCTCTCACTTTTTATGTACAGTATGCCTTTGTATTGTATAGTATCTGAGCATTTTTTATTATTTATATGTGCATGTATAATAGTATTAATTAGTATAAAGAACTGGGTGATTCTAACAATATTGGAATAATAACTTGTAGGTTCTGTTTGCTTGCATGTATGTAAAATGTATGAGTGTTTGTAAAACTGTGTGATTGTATCATATGGATTGTATGTGTTTTGGAGGGGATGCTTTTATTTTTGCAGGAATGTGACCTGTTGACCTACACTTTAGTGAATTTTATCATGTCAAAAAGTATGATGTGTAAGACGGTAAGACTTAAGCCAACACAGGTCACGTTTCTTCTGTTGCTTTTATAAAGTTAAACTAGCCAAATAAAACAAGCTCTTCTAGATGTTGGCTGGTAGGCAGTATTTAAGTAGTTTGCTAAAGCCATACTGTAATGGATTGTTGTTTTCTTTTTAAATGTTTTTGTATATAGCACGCTAAAAGGTATGCAAATGAAATTTAAATTAAATAAAACCGGTTGCTGGGAAATGCTGTCCACTTTAATTTCTAGTCTGTAAAATAGATTATAAAACAATGGCCCCTTGGGCATAGACACATGAAAAATCCCTGGTTAAGGTTAATCCTTAAAAACGATCTTGTTCTTGAAAGGAGTTAATCTAAGTAATCTCTAAATCGCCCCGCCTTAATAGCTTTGAAACTGCACTCTTAGGATTCATTACAAAAACTATTAATTGCAATGAATGCTTATAACCTATGTACTTTAGGGGGGGCATTTAAGAAAAATACATATCTGAGCAATGTAAGACTCAAGAAGTACTAAATTATTTGAGTAACAAACGTGTGAGGAATTTGATATCAGGGATTTTCTTATTTTTAAAAAGAGAAAACCCACCTTTTTCAATTCAATGTCTTTTTTTTCATAAACACATGCTCCTACCTCCTCTTCACATTTCAATTTGATGTTAACCAGAAATCCTATGTCATGGTGTAACGCATGTACTTATTTAAATATTTGGGGAAATGTGAATGAAAGTAGAACTGTTATTTTTGTATAGGCTCATTATCATCCAAAATACATTTTCGTTTATTTAATTATTTTTTTAAATAATTTTTTACTATTTTTTTTATATTTCGATTGAGAATACGCTAGAAAAATCCGTGGCAGATACTAAAATATCTATTTTTTGGGTTATTCCATCCTTATAGGCTATCTCGCATACGTCCACATGACGCACAGTAGGACACAGTTTTACGTCAGGGCGTCATTGCACGACACCTCCCCCTCCTCCCCCCCACAGTCTAGCTGGGAAGAAAAAAAAAACTTTTTTTGTATCGGAGGAATCAACAGCCGCCATCTTGACGCGGCTCAGAATCGGGATTTCAGGGGGAGCATTTATTTTAAAAACCGATTGGAGCTATCCAGACGGGGCTCAAACGCCTTTTTTCGTGCAGTAAATCGAAGCGTTAGTTCTTCCGACGAGATTTAATGCAAACATGTGACGGTTATATGGGTTTTTATCGTCTCGAAAGCCCACTGTATATTTGATTTCCCTTTTAGAGAGCGCCGCTTCTCGCCGTATCTCCGTCCCGAGACGCGTTATTTACCGTGAGACAGCGACGAGAAAAATAATCCGCCTCATAGAAAATATTTGTTGATTTTTGCTCTTTTTATTTAAGGCCGAAATATATTTTATGGTTGTTCGTTTCGACTGCGAAAAAAATGATTCTGTACAGACGTGAAACCGGCGATCTGCGGGGAAAGGGATTTGCTTACGCCTTGTGTAATATTTTATGATTGATTTTTATTTATTTTTCTCGAACTAAAATAATTTTTGGACGTAATTATTGAGGATAATTATGTGGGTGTTGGGTGTTGGATTATCATGGGGTGATCTTCGGCGGCGGAGCGTGGCGCTGTTGCCCTTCTTTTGAGACATTTTTCTCCAGGCAGCATTTCGCCAGTCTTCCCAGTCCAGAAAAAAAAAAAAAAAAAACATTAAATCGTTCCTTTACGCGTAACGTTACGAAAAGTTACTGGTTACTACGAGCTAGAGAACGGCAAGTTACTTCGATCCGGTTGTGTTTTTCCTCCATCATCGTTCACTCATAATTGACGACCAGGATGGCTGACAATCTGCTGGATGTTGGACCCCCCACTGCAAAGCGACCCAAGCTGAATTCACCTCTCTCAGGATCAGATGGCCCAGGTAAGGACAGGGCACGGTTCTGCATCTGTATCTTACTGACAAGAAGGCGCATTGTTTATGCAGCCTACACACTGTACAGTACTGCTTTTTCATGGTTATGGTAAAGTAAATCTGTCAGCTATACAAGGGGACAGTGCAAATACAACTGTAAACAGTAACGGTAACAGTCAAGTCCCCACTGGACTGTTGGATAAATCACGTGAATAAAAAGCACCATAAACTGTAATCTCAATGCCTTATCTGTACATGGAGGTATCAATAGGAAGAGTTTACTGCCAAGTTGTCTGAAAAGTAGTGCAAAGACAGCAACAACTCTTGAGACACAAATGTCCCATACAGGTATTGACATGGTATGTGCAGACCTGTTTATTTTATTTTCATACATATTGGATAATTTGGGCAACAGTGTTTTATTAAGTCTATACTATATAAAAAATATACTGCCATTGATTCTCTTTGCAGTTCCACAATTACACTTAGATGTTTAATGAATAGGAATTACGACATGTTATTACAATTGTACTACATTGTCCACTTCAAGAGTGCATGTGAGTGTTTGACATCAACAAGTTTAGTAATAAGATTGTAATATGTGAAAGATAAGTTATTACACCACTGGTGTAACAAGGTCCATGTATTCAGTCAGAGTGGTCCAGTCTATGCAAATATTACATTTATTTAAACAAATAAAAATTCAAAATCTATTTCTCTGAATTAATTTGTCTACAAAATGTATTTGACCTAGCTACACTCCTGGGAAAATGTGTGCCATTATGTGCCGGAATATTAGAAAATCCCCCTAGGGTCAGTTACTTCACCTGTCCAACCTGCAGAGCTGCTTCCCCATGTTACTTTGAAGAGTTGGATAAAAGAAGGCAACTCTATGTTATAGTTATAAACATGTATTTTTTATAAAGTGTCAGTATGTGTAACAGCTCTGTCTAATGTTCAGTAGGCTATTTGATCAGCCTCCCACTTTTCATGGTCTGATTTGTGTGTTAAGTAATTCACATGGATTTGATGAGTTTGGTTTTATTTGATTTGATTTGAATAGATTCCTCGGGCATTATATTGTGACATTTTTACAGTACTGATTATTTATCCCAATTACTAAATATTTGGGTTTACCAAGAATAGACAAGTTTCCAAGAGCATGTACGGATTTAGGTAAAAATTCAGAAAGCTGTGACAGCAGTCTGTGTTTCATGATTTCTTACAGTGTAAGAAAAGTGGGGCTGGCTAAGGGAAGGTTAACATTTAGATTAAAAAAAAATTTTTTTTTAAATCACATCTTGCAGAATAGGCCTATTGTATATTGCATTGTATATTTTAAAAATACGTTACTTCTAGTGTCCAGCAAAAATTTTATTTATTTTTTTAGAAAAATGTTTTTAAAAATACTAAGATGACATTATATTCAGCATAACTTTTTAAAAATAATTTATAAATTTTGCATTCTTTCTCTATCAGTACAATTCAAAGCATAACTTTGATCTTCTTCATTTGGACCTGTATGATAGGTATGATAAGTAGTAAGGTAAATTGAAAAACTTTTTGCTGCTCTTTTTACAGTGGGTACAAATATAAAATAAACTGAGACATATGTTAAAATGTATTTAATTAGTTATTAGCATATTTGACTTTGTAGATATTATATATGCAATGTATATACTAATAAATATGCTGAATAAACAATTGAAACTTGTAATTATTCTTGTTCATCCATTGCTATAATGGCTGTGTCCATCTGTTACCGAAACACTTAGCAAAACACAGACTAGTTTATGCCCTTATATATTAAAAAAAAAGCACAAACTGTTCACTCTTTTGTAAAATAGACACCCTAGAGGACCAACGGTAAATATTTTACAATTTTATGAAAGTGGGAACTGCACTTTAAGTCAGTTTTTTTTAAATAAACATTACATCACATTACATTAATTTTCTGTCAGTCTATCAACTATATACTGTATACATACATATATATATATATATATATATATATATGATATAAATTAATCCAGCAAATTAGGTCAAAACATTTTTTTCAGTCATGCATCTAATAGTGCTCATTATTTTTGGCAAAATGAAGGATCATTCATCTTTCTACCATAAATAGTTGTGAAAGGGCAAACAAAGATGTATTAAGGCTGTCCATCTGGTACCGCTTGGCCAGCCCCATTTGCATCCAACCAAGTAATTGATTTGTCAAATATGCCTGAAGTTGTAAAGATTTTATAAAATAGGAGATTGGGGAGTAGGCGATGACAAGTTTTTGGTGTTTTCATTCCCCATCCTTATTCTAATAGTCTACATAATTATAATCTATATCAGGCTGAAAATCTGTCAGCTCCTATTGCTTTTTCTTTAGGTTCGGCGACATATCAAGCTAATTCAATAAACCATGATTTTTGCAACCGGATTAGGCTACTTTTTATATTAATCATCAATAGGGATGTGTATTGCCAAGAATCAGGTAGTACAATACAAATCACAATTCAAGGATCGCAATATGATATATCGTTATGCTGTTAACACATTCCTTTGTTTTGCCTCTTTTTAAAAGAATATGTCCTGAAAATAATTTATTACAGTAGAAATATGCACAAATACTGTAATAAACAAATTTTTATTTGGTCATAGCAGGATCTTATGCTATATCACAAAACTTTCCTGTGTAGGGCAGGATTTGGATAAATAAAGTTTTAACGTCTGGCTTTACCAGCAGTAAAAAAAAAAAAAATGTTATAAATGAAGAAATGCAGGTATGTTTTACAGACATTAGAGTTTAAGATCCAGCTCAAATATTCATATTGTGAGTTGTGAAAAGAATGTAGTGGACAGTCCCTGAATCATCCAACATTATAACTTTTGTACAATCCCAACAAAGGAACTAATATCTACCTCTTTC
This sequence comes from Maxillicosta whitleyi, assembly GCA_029822895.1. Lineage (NCBI taxonomy): Eukaryota > Metazoa > Chordata > Actinopteri > Perciformes > Neosebastidae > Maxillicosta > Maxillicosta whitleyi. Next base: position 6,115,024 of record JAPSES010000069.1, on the reverse strand, counting down.
AGACAGTAAACAATTTTAGGATGCTTGGAAAAAAAAAAAAAAACAAAAAAAACCCCAGTGTTATTAATTAAAAAAAAGAAAAACCTATATGCACGACCTGCAATATCACAATCCTACTTTTTTAGTATACAACCAACAAAATACACATGTGAATATATAAATAAAAGAGCTTGCAGGATTCCCAAAAAAAATAGAAACAGAAAAGAAAAAAAAAAGAACCTCCACCATGTCTGCATTTGAATTAAATACCTAAAATTGTTGGTACATCACTTTTTAATATCGATGCAATATCATGAAATGAAATATCACGATATATGGCAAAACCAGTATTTTCTTACAACCCTAATCATTAATGTGTTTTTCCAGTCATACATGACATATATTTAGTAAGAAAAGAGTGTCTTTGAATTAAGCTTTGCCTTCTTGTCACATGGTCAGAAATCTGTAACAATCATAAATTTTCATAACGTGAAACAAATCAAGATTAAAAATTTTTGCCCATATAGCTCCACTTTATGGCCCTTTCAGGAGCTTGAAAACAAATGCATCTCTATTTTCCTGATTGGGTTAAATTATTCCTGCACAATTGACCAGTAATTTTTAACTTAATGTTTTATCAGACATAGTTTTAGTACTGAGTTTGCCCTGAAAATTCTACAGAACAGTTTACTTAGGTTAATGACTTGTTCACGTTGCACCACCTGAACCATCTCTATAGACTCATTGTCCTGAGGAGATGCAAAACATCTCTCTGCCTTTTTAGAAATTGTGAAGATGAAGATGTGAAGTTTCTTTGTTTTGTGTAGCTTGCCGTCTGGGAGTGGCTATATTATCTACTCCGCTGACATTTCTCAGTCTTCAGCCGAGGCTTTTCATCTTCTCATTGGAATGACGGGAGCTTTCACTGGGCAATAAAGCTTCCCAGCATCAGCCCTCCTCTCCTGTTACTGCTAGGACACCTTTTTGCCATAACTTAGATCTGGCGTTAATATATACATTTTTGATGATCTGACCACAAGTGGACAGTTCTGAGCATATCTCTTAACACCTAAGATTAAAATGCATCCTCAAATGTGTCTTGACTTCACTTCTCAGCTTTTAGCAAATACATTAGCTCGCCTATAGTCCACAACTTAGTGCAAGTTTTAATTTTAAGTTTAATAAACTGACTTTGTCATGTTTCTTTGCATATTTATTGCTACCAACAAAAAAGCCAGGGTTACAGTGGAAAATGTTGATATCTATTATTAAAAAGTATTCAACAGTCAATACCCCTTGTTATGGGGTTGAAATCACAGTTGTCAAACATATGGCCTACAGGCCAAAACCGGCCTGCTAAAGGTTCAAAATCTGCCTGTGGGATGAATTTGTGAAATGCAAAAATTGCACTGAATAAATTATTGTACAAAATCATTTTAGCTCAAGTTCGACATACAGACCAATTTGAACTTAATTGGATCACACCAGTAAAATATTGTCATGATAACCTATAAATAATGGCAATTCCACAATTTTCTCTTTGCTTTAGTATAAACAAAGCAAAATTACTTGAACATTTAGAAACTATCCTTTCACAAAAAATGTGAATAATCTGAACAAATATGAACAATATGAAATGTCTTCAGTGAAGTTAGTGCAATTTTATGAATATTCCGCCTGTTACTAAATGTTTTGTGTTGTGATTTGTGCTTTGGAGATCCACTGTGTCCTGCCAGTTGTAACTTACATGCGTTAATGATAAAAAGAGGCATAACATTGTTAACATTGCACTTGTATTTCTTAAGACATGTAAGGTTGTTTATGTTATTCACATTTTTAATGAAACTTTGTAGACATTAGCATTATTATAATGTAATTTTACTTTGTTCGGCTGTTATTATTTTATTGCTCCAGCCCACTTCAGGTCATATTGGACTCAATGTGGCCCCTGAACTAAAATGAGTTTGACACCCATGATTTAACTCTTCACTTTTGGTTTAGATTTTCTCCATTACAGACTTATCACTAATTACTCAGGTTATAACCATTAGATCTAAGTTCTGATAAAATGGTGAAAGATACTACAGTTTGTTTGTGCTCACTATCAACTATAAAAAGATGGACGCTGCAAGACTTTCCTTTATATGTAAAAATGAAGGCAAAATCTTTTTGAAACATAATCTGCCAAGTTTGGACCCAGTGACTGTGAGACTCTGCCTGATTGGAACCAGACTTTGTGTAAGACAGATACAGGACTGTAATTTAATGATATTCCAGTTAATTGGTTTAATGAATTAATCATTGCCAAAAAAGGAAATTCAAAACTATTGGCATTGGCAGAATTTGACTCTGATAAGGACCAATAGTTTTTTTTTTTTTACTTGAAATATTAAATATAATTTTAATAAATACATATTGAACCACATGTATATAGTGATATTAGTAGGGGTCTATCAGTATCCCAAACATCTAACATTTTTAAAAGTTGGTTTAATGGTTGGTTTGCCTGTTTTTTGCATAAAGTAACTTTGACCTTTCCATTCGTTCCATAAGCTCTATTACGTTATTGCATATCATATGCAATTAAGTCGTTTCCATGTTAGCTGGTGCTGCGACCATACTTCTGCATGTAATTTCCATTCCCACAATGCACTTCGCAACAAAATTTCTGAAAAGGCCCGAGTGGGATATTGGTTTGGTATGTAAAGAGACGGCTTGTGATGGAGTACACTTCAAAGTTGTTCATGAGGGAAGTGATTCAGGTGCATTAGTACGGAAAGACCTATAGATTAATAGTAAGGAGGCTATTGTTCAGGTTTTACAAATTTAATGAAAGTCAGATTTGTTGCTGGGTCTGAACACAGCCTATATCTTGGTTGACACTCAAAATATATGTACTGTAAAGTTCTGGATATGACTCTGAGCTTCTGTTGTGCTGATCTTTACAAGTGCCATCCTACAGGTGCACAGTATTTTATTTTTCTTGGTTTTAAGGCACAATAAAAGATAATTTTTAAGGCATTTCTTTAAAGAACCTGTGGTTTGAGGCCTGGCTACTAGGGGTGTAATGGCACAAACATTTCTGTTGGTACAGGGTTCTTCAGTTAGATACATTTTTGATACGCGTTTGGTACAGTGAAAGAAACCATTCATTTAAAAAAAAACAAAACTGATAACCAATTGTCATAAAACTGCTTTTGTTTTGTAGATTGGGCTCCAAATCCAAATGTTCCCAAATTTTAGAAAAGATAGTCTTCCAACTCTGGCTTTGTACCATTGATGCTACTCTGAGCATGCTGGTTCAACTGCAACATATGTATGGTGTGTGAACCGCTTAGATGACCATCTACATTAAATTTGGCAGATGTTTTTATCCAAAGCATGTCCAATAGGCATATATAGTGTAAAGGGTGTTGCCAACTGGGATTTGAACCCCAAACTTTCCACATCAAAGTCAGTGGTACGAACCACTAAGCTATCCAGGTACTATATCAGTGATATCTAGGATATCAAATATTGCATACGGGTTCCACTTGTGGTTGCCATACTCTTACTGTGTGCCTTCCGCTGAAAGGTTCATGTGTAAACTTAAGGTGAGTATTTGCATTCTTCACATAGGCTACATGTACTTGTTTGGTACACATCCTTATTATATTGAAGAACCCAAACCGAACCAGTTTAGTATAAACAAGTGCACGATACACCCCTACTGACCACCCTCATGCTACTTTTTCTGCACAGTTTAAATGTAGATGGTTTCTTTCAGCTCAGACATGTGCTCAATGGTTAACCAAATTTGGACATGTTTAATATAGATTTAAACAAAAGCAAATTTAGATCTCTATTTCAATGTGCAGTTGTGTAGAAAGGCTGAAACTTAAAGGTTGAATTTCTGTCTGATGATATCTTGGATTCAGTGACACTGAGCAAAGCAAACCATACTGAAGTTCCCCCCAACTTTTCTATTACGTATTGTGACAAATCAGAGAAGTGTAATATTTTATTTTACTAGATTGTGTGAATGTTATTGTTCAATTCAAAATGAGCAGTAATTTGTCTGTCATTATTCTTGACAAGCAAGAAAGTGTATTCAGATTGAAATCGCAATATTCATTCATTCATCTTCTGAACCGATTAGTCTTTGAGAGGGTCACAGGGGTGCTGAGGCCTATCACAGCTACTTATGGGTAAAGGCCAGGTTCACCTTGGGCATGTTGTCAGTTCATTTCAATATTGTCCATTAGGACTGGGTAAAAAAATGGCTTTGTTCGATTTTGGAAACATTTTATTTCAGTTTTGCACCATTGATTAATAGTGGATGAGATAAATTTTTTCAGAGCAGCCCTGCAAGCACCTGACCCGGTACCACTGGGGCTTGCAGCTCTGTCTCTCAAGCCCTTGGGAAAGACAAAGTACCTTGATCTCAGTTGCGATATTTCTGGCATTGGAGGAAGGGTCGGGAAAACACTTCTGAAGTGGTCCTCCCGGCCTCAAACTCGAACTCGCAGGGCAGAGGAACTGGCCCCTCAGACTGTGTGGTCGGGACGATCGGCCTGCCAAGGCAGGTTGCGGAAGCCAGTCATTTTAGGAATATTAACTTGGATCCACATTCAGTCATAGGTGAGTGTAGACTTGAAGGAATAGAAAAGCGTCTTCAGTTTCACTATCACTGCTCCGAGAATCACGGATCTCCCCCTCGTTCCCCCCAGCTCCAACAGACTGTTTCAAGTCACTTTCTTAAGGGCTCAACATGATTGTGTTTCAGGGGGCCCAAAATTGCTAGTGGCATCCCAGGGTGATAGTAATGCGCCTTAACAGTAGAAGCCACCAGTCATGAAGTCTGTTCTGAGCCACTGTAGAAACAAGGCAGTGTTTCTGTCCCATTCATTATTTAAGAGCAGATTCAGCTATTAACTGCTTAAATTTTCTAATGTCAACATTGATACAAGTATTTGATGTGTTATATGGTTGCGGTAGTCAAATAATCACGTTACTGCTCAAAATTGTACTTTGTGTGATGAAATGAATCTGAATCTATCAATACTGAATCGAATTGTGATCAATCAATTCAGAACCTTATGCGTTGAAATTGAATCGATTAAGCCTTCCACTACATTCCACATTCTATAGACAAAGGTAGCAGAATGGGGTCAAACTGACCCCAAGGAATACACAAGGGTGAAGGAAATTGGCCATGATATCCAGCCTTATTGAATTGTTTTAATTGTTTCATTAGTTTCTGTTAATTTCTACAGATCTGTAGTCTGAAGAAACAGTCTTAGGACAATGCAAATTTATTCAAATTCTGAGCGTTTTATGATAAAAGTAATGTATAAAAATAATGCAATAGTAGTTTAGTCAATATATTATGTGACTAGAAATTGGACACATAGCAGTGGCATACCTTACTTTATCCAGCCCATTGCATACTGAGCTGTCGCTCACAGCCACAGATTAGCAGCCTGTCTTTGATGTTTCAGTTAATGTATGATAGTTTTTTTTGGTTTTTTTTTTTTACGGTACTTTGGTCTCATGTCATTATATACGTGTGCCTGTGTTCACAGGCCAGTGTCAAGCTTGCTTTCATATTAAATGGCTGAGTGGGCGTGTCGGCACCAGGGATGAGAAATGGGCAGATGCTCTCCAGCTCCAGTGTGTCTAGCTTGTGTGTATGATCACCAGCCCCTGGGGTACACATTATTCAGCCATGTCAAATACATTCAAGCGTAAAAATCTTGCCTTTTACCAGTGTGGCAAAGCTGGTGGAAGGCAATCACTGTCTGTGTCTACTGGTTAATGTCTCAGCTGAGGTGGAAATGATGACGATAAGGAAAAGACTGGCACTAGATGAAACCCAACAGCCATCAACCTAACAGTCATATCAGTTTTGGCTGTCTTTCTGTGCCTTTTCCCTTCTGCTTTCAGCTCTTAACCTATAAAACAAATGTGTGTGTGAACTGTTGATTCATTCATATATCTGTGTCTTCCTACAAATGCTGAGTCAAGCCATCTGAATTTCTCAGTCTATGTAGCTATACCCAGTGCTTTTTTTTTTTTTTTTTGTCCCTCTCACTGGTTTCTCTGAATGGCTGTGATTTTTATAAAGCTGGTGCAACAAATGACCCCAGTCCCACTTTTACAAGTGTAGTATGCCACTAATTTTACACATCTTGAAGTCATCACAGCCTGTCTTTTTAAAGCCCCCTTTTAAAAGATTTACATCCAATCAAATGTGCAGAAGAACTGGTCTGCTCTATATATTTCAGCTAGTAGGTAGCGTGTGTAGTAAAATTTATGATTTAGTTAAGAGTTAATTATAGTAGTTTGATGAAATAGTTAGGCTATTTATCCTGCATTGACCTGACTCTTAAGTTATCTGATCAACACATTTGATAATGTTCGGTTCCTCATGCTTGCAATATCAGTAGAAACTGAAATAACAATTACATGAAAATATTTTTCTTTATTATCTTTCTAGAATTGTCCTCACTTGAATGTGTTATCAGTGCATCGGCACAAAGACGTAAGGACTTAGAGCATGAGAAGCAATTTAAAACATGGGATTGGTTCAAGCTCTGTTAACATAAATTTTGTGTAATCGGTTAATAGTCGATGAGATTGATTTTTCAGAGCAGGACCATGAGTACCTGACCCACCCACGTGGACGTGGGGTCATCTCAATTTCATGATAGTCCTAGAGTGGGAGGGGCGAGGAGGAAGGGTGGGGGAAAAACCTCTTGAACCGGCTGCCCGGACCATGTGGTCGGCAGAAGCTCTCTAAGGCAGTTTGTGGGGACACCCCCCTCCCACACACACACACACACACACACACTTACGGATTGATGATTTTTTAATATTTAAAATCTTATTTAAAACAAAATTTTAATAAAGGATATAATTATAGCACAGTTACTGGATTGGAATTGACTTGGTTCTTTAGGTGACCTGACTTAGTGTAATTCTGTTAAAATAAAACAAAAAAAATGTTCCTGGCTATGTTATAAAACATAATAAAATCCTTTGGGTAATACTTTGGTTGCATTTAATTTTAATGCTGGGAAGAGCTATTTTGATGTTAACCATATACCAGAAATTAATGTTTGTTATAAAATCCAAATTTATTAGTAAAAAATAACGGCTTGGTATCGACATAACCAATCATAACAAAATTGTATACGATTGGAAACAAAAAAAATCCAGACCTGGACATCACCAATGTCTGTCACAGGTTTTTGAACTGCTGTTTTGAAACCAATTCATTAACTTTTTGGTCGTCACCATTTTGGCTCGGTGGAGGAAAAGGAGTATCCATATCTGGACAAAACCAGTGGAGTTTTATGAGAGGAGGTGTCATGGCTGAGCTAACACTAAAGGGTAGCATTTTGACTCAGTAAAGCAGTAACCTTCATGAAGACTTTGCTCGTCAATGTCATTTGATGCCCTTGTTAATTTAACGTATTAACCACAACTACAAGTTTAGCTGTCTATTGGAGAAGGAATGTTCAGAAATTTAGATTTGGCAGGTAATAATCTATCATATAGATGTGTCAGTCAAAGCCCCCTATTTTACCCGAGATCTTACTAACAGATTTAAAGATTAAAGACGTACCACCAAGACTCATCTTCGGGGGTTTGAATTAAAATTGATGAGACTGACTGGAAACCGGGTTTTTTGAGTGCACATTGGTGCATTTCTGCAGTGACTAAATATTTGTGGTGAAATCCTTGCCAGTTGGTATTAACATAAATATATAACAGGGATATTTAAACCTGTGTCAGAGTCTTATTTATTTGCACTGTGTAAACAGGAGTTTGTCGTAGTGGCTCTTAATTTCAGGAGAAGTGGTGGTACGATGTCATTTCCAACCAAGCCTCTTTCATTGTGTTGAGGCTGTACTGGTCTGTATCATGGGTGATTAGCATTACTATGGCTAGGCTAGCAGGTTTCTTTAAATGTCTCAATAGTGAATTTGTAGATTCTATCAGTACTAAAAGTGTTTGGTTTTTGTTCAGTTCATTCAGCAGAATTTTAAATTTGAATCACACTGTCGAAAAGTATTTCACTTCCATTATGACATTGGACTTAAAACACAGCTGCAGGTGTGTGTGTGTGCGCGTGTGTGTGTTTGTGTGTGAGGCCATCATATAATCTGATCACCAAATTATAGGCATTAGTTAAACTGTTGTACTCATTTTACTATTTTATGCTCTTTGTTTATCTTTACTGTTGAATTTATCATCTCATGTTATTTAAACACATGTTGATTCATTACAAGCTTTATAACTTAGCAAGTAGATAGCAATATTGTCCACAATAATTACAATATGACTTGTGTGGATGCTGGAAGCTAAATGTAAAGCCTGAACCTCTACAAACCGAATATCTTCATTTAGTCTGTAATTGCCTTGGTAACTAGAAGAAACAGTAGGAGCATCTGACTTTGACTCTCTATATGACTTTGTGTGACTTTAAAGAGGCAGCCACGACCTGATGCTCCCTGTTATTATTGCTCACATTAAAGTGTCTAATTGAACAGCATTTTCATGTCGTTGCTGAAACGTTTTGGGTCAATTACCATCGTGGTAGCACCTGTATGTCCTCTTCAGGTGACAAGGATTTGACTCAAGTGTTGGGCTTCTCCGTTAGCAGATGCTTCCCTTGTCACTACTTGGCTTGTAATTGCTTCCTACTGGATATGCTTTTCATATCTTTGCTGTATAGGAGGTGAATTGAAATTGCACTTGAACTCTTTTGAAAAGAATCACCATGCTCATCTCCATCAGCTTGATTTTAGGAATGTGTGCTGTCTTGATTCTAAATGGGTATCCAGCAAGACACAGGTGCATGTTCTCATCTGTGAGAACTTGTTGCTTTAACTGTGCACCAATTGCTTGTATATTTCATTCACGGCTTGTATTTAAATTATCATTTCATGTCACCATTGATGTCTTATTTTGATTGTAAGCGTCATTAATTTTAAAGTTGCTGTTAAAGTTATGTGTTGACTGTACCTTCCTTTTTCTAAACCGCCCAAAGCCATGAGCATAAAGTCGTAAGCTACAAAACAAATATTGTCTCTTTGCCCTTTTCGTGTTCCTAGTAAAACTGTGGTGTACACATACTGCCCATACTGTGCAGGTTAACTTGTCAGCCAAGTTTAAGTGTGTTTATCTACAGTCTGCGTCACTACACAGAAAGAAACAAATGCAATGCATCCACTCTGGATGATGCAAACTTCTGCGTAATACTATTACAGTGTTTCAAAAATATGAATTAAATTCACAAAAATATGCATTAAAAGATGGTATGAGTTTGCTACTAAACAATTTTATCAGATTGTCACTCATTTTGTATGTTGTATTGATACATTTGAGACATGCTTCCAAGACTACAATGTAATACTTTCCACAGTGTAGGATTGAAGTGAAGATTATACCAAGACTACAATGTCTGAATCCATTCCATTCCAGAGACCAGGAACTTTTAATATAATTTGTGATTTTTCTTAACACATAAACAGAAAATGATTCATTATTATAGTGGGCAGTGTAGCTGCATGATTTTGAACAAAAATAAAATCCAGTTTTTGGTTTTCGGGTAAAACTGCAAAAGATAATAGAAGTTATGCATGTCAGCATGTCTGTGAGCAGCCCGCAATGCAAGTGACTGCTCTCACAGATAGGAAGGCACACGGCCTGGTGGTGCGAGAGAGATTAAATCAATTTGACACTTTCCCTTCTTTAAAAATTATCCTAATTAAAAAGTCTGATTTCAAATTGATTAATTGTGCAGCCCTAGTGAAAGAGTATTATGCATTACCAAACAATTTAAGAATGATTGTCACAAATACAAATTTAGAATATACATTATATGTAGTTAAATAGTATATAATATATATATAGTAATAAAAAGTCTTTTACTTTTCTGTTGAAACAAATGCCTTTATTTTGTTATACTTCTGTATCAGTATTATTCATGTAGTATTAGCTTGTATTAATCGTGCCTGTCGATACTTACCTCCCTTTTCTTTCTTTTCTTTTAGATCTTGTGTCTCTGTTCGACCTGGAAAATGACCTTCCAGATGAGCTCATCCCAAATGGAGACTTGTCCCAGATGGGAATGTCCTCTAATGGTGGCTCAGGCGGTGGAGGGGGCCCTGGTCTCAACTCTATCGTCCCTGATGCAGCAGCCAAACATAAGCAGCTATCTGAGCTACTACGACCAGGGAGCTCATCCATCTTAGGAGGTGGTCTCAACTCTGGCAGCCCCCAGCAGGGAGGCATGGTTGGAAGCCAGCTCGGTGCTGTGCTTGGTAAAAGTCCACTAGGACAAGGTTCCCCCAATCACCAGTCTCCCCAATCTCAGAAGGGAGGTGCTGCTACAGGACAAGGCAATGGGGGCCCAGCCATGGGCTTCAATCAGGCCATGTTGAACAGTGGGCAAGGTCATGGAGTGCTGGGCCAGCCAGGACAGGTGATGAATGGGGCTCTTGGACCTGCAGGTCGAGGGAGGCCAGGTCCTGGTATGCAGTACCAGGGCCAAGGCATGCAGGGGACGCAAGTTGGTGCTGGACCTGGTGTTGGAGGCAGTGTGCTGGCTGAGACACTGACCCAAGGAGGGCCGCAGTTGGGTGCACACAATGCGCTGAATGCTCAGCAAGCTGGAAACATGAATAAGGTGAGGCTCACATTTCAGGTTAATTAGTCCCACAACTCACCAGTTGTTTTTACAGCAAACTACCAGATGTACATACAGCATGAGCAGTTAGGATTGTTGAAATGTATTATACTTAACATACATTGCTGTTTAGTATTTTTCCAAACTGATTGCATAGTTACATTTTTGCTGAGAGATATTCAAAAGGAATTTGGTGAAATGAGTGGATCAGTTCATAAACTTCATAAGATATGTCAGATTTCAAACTGCTGTCCATTGCAGACTTTTTACGGGTAGACCTTCTGTTTGCATCTGAATGCCTATTTGGTGAAGCTATTTCTTTATAATAACAGACATGCTGCTTAGAGGTCAGGTCTTGTGTGGATGGGATTATAGGCCTGGACTACTCTGATGTTATAAAAATTTCTTACCACAGCCCTTTTAGGGAAAAATTCATATGGACATTTTTGAAATATAAAATTTCCATTTCCTTGACCAAACAATATTTGGTCGTCTCTATTATGTTTGCAAAGTTCCTGTAGGTGGATGTTCTCAATCAGCTATGGCTCTAAGGGGCACTATAGAGTGTGATTACTCTGCAATACTTTTTAATGCTGTATTTTTTCTATAGTTAATAAATTATAAGTATGTGTTATCTTGGCACCCTAATTATTTTTTTTTCATCATATATTTGTCATTTACATATAGTCTTTGCTTGCTTTTATAATGGCAAAAAATATTCAATGTTATTGTGAAATTTTGTAAGAAGTCATCTGAAAATGGCCCTATGTTCCAGTAGGAGTGAAGAGCATTAAGTAGAATAAGTCTACTGAAATTGTGCATACCTTCTATGATGGGTAATGTACTGAACATTGTAGACCTGTTTCCTTTTCATTTTAGCATATTTTTCAAAATTGGTATGAATAAAATTAATTTATCCTTATTATGGACTTGCCATAGAAAACTGGTGCCCCCCCCCCCCCCATCTTGCATCGATTTGCTCATCTTTTGAGTCTGCTAGAGGAAGCAGACAATCAGCTGAGGGAGTTGAATCTGCAGCCAAGAGCATCAATCTCTGTGGGTCTAACCTGGGACAGCCCAACAGAGTTTCATAGCAGATCGATGCTGATGTGTTTATTACTGCATTCCTGTGCTTCACTGATCTGACAATGAATTCAACAGTGTAATCAACAATAACGCCACACACACATTTTACATATTTATCTTGTGAATGAAAAATATTTTAGAGAATGTGTTTCTCGTACAGTTATATGTAAATACCTGTACACTCAAAGACTTGGAAGTGTACACTTGAGAAAATGTTTTGCCCTGTATCTGAGAGTTTCAGGGCTTTGTGGTTCAACAGGAAACCAAGAGTAAACCAGTGAGCTAGTTATCACTAAGATCATTTCAAAAGTCATTGCCACATGAAACAGCCCCTCCTTCCACTAACAGACATGGTGTCTTATAGTTATACTTATTATTAGGGATGACCCAATCAGGTTTTTTTTGCCTCCGAGTCATTTGATTTTGTGTATCTGTTGATACCGAGTCCCGATATTTATTAAAAAAGAATAAAGAAGGACAAAGAAACAGATTCATAATGCTCCATTTTTTTATTTGTTCACCTTATTTTATCAACAAATCAATGGCACCTCACCATGTACCAACTGAGAAATATTTTTTTTTTGTAAAGTGCTTTTAGGAACTGCACTACTCATCTCTCAGTACAAAGTTTCACTGAAGGAAGTGTATGGTTTTCTTAATGAAAACTAACATCTCTATCTTCATGGTAGAACTACAACATGAAACATACGCCTCCTCTTTTCTTTCCTCATTAGCGCCAAATAATACTTTCTGGCTTTGAGCTGCGTTAACTCAGAACTGTGCCATGCACGTGACCAAATGATGCCATGCTGCATGCGTTGATGTTTCTGCGCGAAGTCAAGACTTTCACTCTGTGTCGATGCGTAGATAGATATAGCAAGTGTTAATTTAAAAAAAAATATATATATATATATATAATAAGAATTAGACTTGTCCCGATCCGATATTTGGATCGGATTGGCCACTGATATTAGCAAAAAAAATGCGTATCGGATCGGTCCGCATTTTCCAGCACACCTTCAGCACATTAGCATCTCTCAGGGGGAGATTGAGGAGTTGAAGGCATTTTTGTTTTTAAACAATTCACAATATTATTTGCACTGATTTTTTAAAGCCT
>JAPSES010000069.1:6068197-6099504 GCA_029822895.1 Maxillicosta whitleyi | reverse complement strand
TATCCCTGAATAAACAGGTCAGTTTCTTGTTTCCAACCATTGTGTATTTTTCAAACTCACCTAATTCAGCTGGATAGCTGTTATCAACAGTACTAAAACCCTTTAAAGAAGGAAGGAAGATAAATAACTTTAAATTTTAATACATGCTCGTATAGGCCGGTATCGGTATCGGCCAATATCTGTATTGGATCGGAAGTGCAAAAAAATATTGGTATCGGATCAGAAGTGCAAAAACCTGGATCGGGACATCCCTAATAAGAATATACATAGACACAAATACGAGACCTGATTGGGAGATTATGCCCAATTCCGATCGAGTCCCGAACCACGTGATCGGGGCCGATTTCCGATCATGTGATTGGATTGGGACATCCCTACTTATTATTTCATGTAAATGATATAAATCTCATAATCATGGACACACACACACACGGCGGAGCCTGTTGCAGCGAAGCCTGTCTCAGAGTCCTCCTACTTCCAACTACCCTTCTCAATATTAAAGAAGTGATATTTAGCTTTTTTGAATGGAATTATTAATTTTGAAACATTTTTCTGTGGTCTACATAAACTGTAAATGCTATACTTACGTCTGATTTCTTCATTAATTAAACTCTACAGGCCCATCTTCAACCCTATGTTTGAGTAATGACATGAGAAAGATTAATTTGAGCACTGGCTCTTTAAATGGAAATGACTCCACCCCTCCTGGTAGTTGACCATGCTTTCTGTCCTGTTCAGCCACTTGTGTTGGTTGTATTAACAAATACAACTGAACATTTTAGGTAATTGGTTCAAAGTGTGCACATGTTCTCAGTAGAGAACAGATTGCTGCTGACAAACAATTGTGGCATACTTGGAGAAATGTGCATCGGAAGTCTTGACTTTATATGTACAGCACCTGGAGGGTTTGAATTCAAACTTTGAACTATTGGGGTCCCCAAATCCACAAATAAATGTACCAAAGACCAATAAAAATGAGTTTAGCAAAATATGTCCCCTTTAATATTAGTTGCCACAATAGTAAATCCTCCTCTGTCGTCAGCATGTTTGTAATAATTGATTTGTTCTATAATTCTATAATATTTTACTCTTTTTCATGGTATTCGGCCTAGAATAATAATTAACAGCAGTACCCTCTGGTGAATTGACTGAGAAAGTCATTCCAACAACGTATAGGACGCATGAAAGTATGGCAGCAGTATTGCATGACAACATTGGAAATGGACGAACCTATTTATCTATGTAAAGTGAACATAAATGAGCCTTAAGGCTCTCCATCAGGTCCCAGTTACGTTTCGGTGCACAGCCGACCTCTGCATCCAAACCATACCATACTGCGAACCTTGACTTAAGAACTGCAATACTTACTGAACCATGGATAACCTGTACCGTTACATCCCTAGTAGATAAAACATTTTCCAAGAATGGGTCATGATATTCAACTATTCTAATAGTTGGTAAATGTTATTATTTTTAAATATTATTTTACCATTACCAGTATCTGGTAACGGTAATCATCAGACATATACGGCAAAACCTCATTGTTATTTGTTATTTATTTACCTTCTAGGATTTTTCTGTGTCCAAATTAACCTTTGTACTGTATTTAAAGACCATTCTTTCATATTGCTATTGACAGTAAATGTGATGGCCAGACATTCTTATAGAAATGTACAAGGGAGGTATCTCTAATCTTTTGCAGCATCATTTACATTTGGTAAATTAGAAGGTCTCAAAACTCAAACTGGAGGCTTGAGATAAAAAAAATACTAATTAAAATTGTTTATTTGCCTATTAATATTTAGCATTAAAACTAGGGAAGGGCTTAGTGATGGTTCTATCATCCATGGGCCACATCACAGTGTTGTACCTGTCAGTATGATCCACACCCCCACCTACATCTTCAATAGAAAAGATGACAGAATTTTCACAGCAAATGTCAGGTATTCCCATTAGGTTAAGTATGCTGGTGAAATTTGACATAGGCTTTATTAATGTTTCGGCATAAGGCTGTATGAAGCTATGTGGTTGTTTTGTCAACTCTCCCTCCATGTGAAAATGAAAGTTCACATTTGCACAAAACAAAAATGTGTACTGGCATTAAATTCTCAAAATTTTTTGTAATGATAAAATTGTTGTTGATTATTTGGCTGGTTGAGTTAATGCCATTTAATCACCATTACTATACAATAAAATTGATGCGTAGGGAAATAATTTGGTTGTTTATTACCTACATTTTTTTTAAAAATGTTTTTGCAATTTTGTTTTTGTCTTTTTACCCATCTATATTTTCATCAGCTGGTATTTACTCTTTGCTCAAACTGTTTCTCTTTTCTCCTCTTTCTGTTGTATGCCTTCTCTCTCTGGGCCTCTTGGCCTTTGATAATAGAGCCGTAAATCATGTTTTAGAGCAGCCTGTGTGTGTTGTTTCGGTGGGGGAGGTAAGGGTGTACGGGGACGAACAGAGGAGGAGAAAAGAGGACATGCCAAGAGGAGGGGAAACACTGATGGCTTCCTGTGAGCCTCTAGCCTGGCGACCTCCCTGTCAAATAAGTTCAGGCTGTCAAGTGGGAGAACCTTCTTTTTTGACACTTGGGACCTGTTGAGACCTGGCAGTAATAGGTGTGTTTTGTAATCCAATCCAGTAATCCAATCACAAAGGGCCAGGTTTAAGTGTGTCACACCTACCATCTGCAGTGATTTTGTGCTATATATGTATCTAAATAAGTGCATCATGCCTAAAATATATTCTCTTTACTGTGAGGATTGTCTGAGCCTCTCCCACACTTATTTGGAGTGATTTCTGTCCTGGTGTACACCTTGTGTGGTTCTCTGTTCCTAGTTTGTATCGGTCTTCTGTGTCATGTTCGCAAGAGCGGCCTCTCTTGTTCCAAGTCCTCAGATGCTTCTATTAAGTTGTTGTAGTTCAGCCACTTTCCCCAAGTGGGGAAGCCTTCATGTAAGAGGAGGCTGAGTCCACGCTCATGTCTGAATGGGAGGGAGGCGGCAGGCATCTGTGTGTTTGTGTGCAGTCGTTGGGGGAGGGGCAGGCAGCAGCGCAGCACAGTGCTCTGCTCAGCTGTTGAGAAAGCTGGTTGCTCTCCTGTGTGTCTCTCTCTCCGCTGGGCTGGGTTTGCTCTGTCAGCCAGCGCACTGCTGTCAGTGGGGAACCTCCACGAAGCAAAGCCGGCTGCTGCTTTGGCCACTGTTTAGATAAGCAGGCAAAGGCTTTGGGCAGATTCAGAGGCCAGGGATGGGAATGGATTACTGATCTGATCTAACAAAGGGACAACTTTTTTTTTTTTTAAAGAAAATTAGCAAAGCTCAACTTTTTACTTTTTTTCCCAAGGTTTTTGACATTAGCACTTGCCTAGACATAACAGTAATGATTATAGTTTTGATTTACTTTTGAAGCTCATATCTTGGTCAGCATCTTATTAAACTAGAAGCTGTTCCATAAGGATTCACACATCAGTGCAAATTTTTATATTTAGCCCACAGTGATGGTATGCTGTTTTCAATGCTAATCTATTGACCACCCTGTTCACTATGTGTTCACTCTGTCGCTATGTAGATGGGGATGTCAGGAGCTACATTTGGCCAGCAGTATGGACAGGCTGGGGTGCAGCAGATGGGGCCAGCAGGGGTCAATGCCCAACAGCTCCAGAACAAGACAGCTCTTACCAACAACCTGCCCCAGTTCCCCGCAGAGCTGAAAGGAACTGGGAATGTGCCAAACATGGTGAGTGTTGTATTTTTTTTTTTTTTTTAGATGATTATCTGTTCCATCCCATTCGTTGCTTCAGGCTAATGACCTCTTGCTTTTGAAATTCTATATACTTTACCAATTTTGTTCAGATTTTTGTCACCTGTTGCTTCACATTTCATCAGACAGCAGAAAAGAACACATGGATAACAGTAAATGAAGGATTTGATTTCAGACTATGCTGTGTTCTTTGCACTTTAATAAGGAGGATCATCACAGATGTCCTAAAGAAACATGGCCATTCTGCTTTAAAACACAGTGTCTTCCATTTTGTAATGTGTTAAGCGTTGAAAAGCACATCACACATTTAAACACTTTTACCAACTCCTGGCAAATGCCTCCCTGTTTCTCTGTTCCGAGTCTGTCCATTACACTTCTAACATCAATTTGTAGTTAAACATTCTGCGCTACAGTCACTTTACACATTTTCTCATAGATAAAAACAACAAAACAGCCCTTTTACAATGTTATGGGGTAATAAATTATTAGTGTTTACATTCACATAAGGATCATGTTATAGCAGTCACAGGAAGAAAAGACTAATTAACGGTTTACTTGTGTTGCTTATAGGACTTACAAGTCAATCACCAAAGACCAGACTTTTGTATGCATGTCAGTATAGCTAGTGCTAAACCTACACTAAATTAATACTGTAGCATTAATTTGCCAAATTACGAATTGTAAAATTCTAACAGGAAATGTGTGAAAGGTAACAACTTCCTTAATTATTCATACAGGCCTCAGCTTCACACGGCCCACACACGCTGTCTGCAGTAGCTTGTTTGATATACTATAACAACCATATGGACACTGCTTCTTTGGTTTGAAAATCATAACTGGAGCAACATAGTATGCTGTATGTCTTTGTTTTTAAGTTTCTTCGTTTTTCTCAGATGAAGAGCAATAGTTTTTTGGGAGGGGGGGTTTCTTATGGTTTTGCAACCGCGTCTAATTGGCATGTTGGGACTATGTTGCAGTCTCAGATGCAGCAGCAGGTAGCATCAGTGGGCATGGTCCCTGGGGCTGGTGGTGGAGTATCAGCAGGTCCAACAGCCGACCCTGAGAAGCGCAAACTCATTCAGCAGCAGCTGGTCCTGCTGCTCCACGCACACAAGTGCCAGCGGCGGGAGCAGGCCAACGGGGAGGTGAGGGCCTGCACTCTGCCCCACTGCCGTACCATGAAGAACGTCCTCAACCACATGACCCACTGCCAGGCCGGCAAGTCCTGCCAGGGTGAGTGAGAGGGATGGCTAAGGATGAATGCTTGGAAAATGTATATTAGATCCAGAATAATGAGCTGTAATCAAGCCCTGTTAAATCTGGTTCAGTGCAAAGTTCCTTTCCAAACAATAGTAACGGGACAGTAAAAAAGTTGTGCTGACATATTGAGCTTTACTGCTTTCTTAATAATTTTATTAGTAAAATGCTTTGTAAAGTTGTTGACCCACCAACAAATTTATTACAGCTATTTGGTGGCTATTCTTCACGTGCCAAGTTTTAATGACAGAATATCATCAGGCAGAAATTTTATCTTTCTTTCTTTATCTCCGTAAAAACTCATTCCTTAAAGTCTGGAATTATATAGTTTTTGATGTATATAGAAAATGCAGCTTATGTTATGTAGTCCCAAGTGTTTGCTCATTGAGTTAAGGAACCTTCCATTGTAATGTTTTTTTGCACTGGAGTTCAGCTGTTTTTTTTATTTTTTATTTTATTTTTTTTATTACCCTAATGTCACAAGACTGCTGAGTGACAGAATAACACTCTCTCCTTGTTTCACTTTTATTTCTTCCCAGTGGCTCACTGTGCATCATCCAGACAGATCATCTCCCACTGGAAAAACTGTACACGGCACGACTGTCCAGTCTGCTTGCCTTTGAAGAATGCTAGTGACAAGAGGAACCAACAGCGTAAGTAATTTCCCCATCTCACCTGGCCTCATTTTTATTTGCAAATCCATACAAAAATATCTTAAGTTTCATATTCATGCAGGTAGATAATACTGTTAACTGATGACTTGTGATCATTTTGAGGGGGAAAAACTTGTTAATAACTGCCTGACAAAGCAGCTATCACTGAGCAATATGTCTCAGTGTGTAGTATGAGGTGGTGCCACCTGCAGGTTGTGTTTCGGTGCTGCTGCTCTGTGCTGGCTCGCTGGCTGGGGGAGCTCAGTCAGTCAGAGGATTCCTCCAGAAAGGCTGGGCATGTAATGTGAAACCCAGGGGAGGGGCGCTGTGGTTCTGCTATCAGTGGGGCAGGGCCTTTGGACAGCGTGCTCTCTGATTGGTCAAAGGCCTTATGACAGATTTAAATCCCCCACAGAGGCAGCGTGCTCCCTGTCAGCAATCAACACAGCAGGGAGCACTGCAGGGATTTTAGATCAGGAAGGCCTCAAGTTGTTCTTTTGCACACAGATAGGTTTTAACACAGAAAAAAGGCTATTCTTTTTATTTAAACAATAGTCATTGTTTGGGATTTATTTTTTATTTATTAATTTATTCATGTTTTTGGAGTATATACAGTTATATAATATGTAAGATAAAATATGACTATTGATCCCACTGTGTTTTCGTGTAAACAACAGCAAAATACAAAAAACAAGGTGCAGCGAAGATGAATAGAAGGCATACAAGAGTGAAACATCAAATAAAAAAGGAGAATTAGACTTGCTGTTTATGTAAATATTGATTGTACATTTGAATATTATTTACATATTTACAGTGTAGTTGCAGATGCATGTGGTGTGTGATACAGGGGGGTTTACTGTGAACTGACATATTCTGATTGCCAACTGAGAGCTGCAGCATCTTGCAGCCACTGATGTGGCACCATCTTCAAAATATAAATATAGAATTATTAAAGGATAAATATTTTCAAATATTAATTATATTTATAGCATTGACTTTATCATTGGTGCCAGACATTTATTAAATACATTATTTATTTGACTTTGCATTATGATGAACATGCTGTCTTCTTCTCTCTAGCTATGCTTAGTTCTCCAGGGGCTGGTCTGCAGAACACCATCAGCAATGTGGGTCCTGGTCAGCCCAGTGCCACAGCCATAAACAGTGCTGCCACACACATCGACCCCAGCTCCATGCAGAGGGCCTATGCAGCCCTGGGCCTGCCGTATGGGAACCAGTCGCCTGCTCAGGTTCAAGGGCAAAACCAGGGCCAGGGACCTGTACAGCAAAACCCCCAGGGTCCCCAGCACCCACAGCTGCGTACGATGAACCCGCTAGGTAGGTGGAAAATCAGCCTGAATTAACTTGTAAATTTATATGCAAGTGATAATAATGGCACTAAATCATTTTTACAAACTCATGTAAATGGTTGTCTGTGGTGTTCAGGCACTAATCAGATGAACCAGATGGCAGGAGGCATGGGTGTCCCTACTTCAGATCAGGCTGGGATGCACTCTGACTCCTCCCTGCCCTCTTCACTCAACAAGTGAGCTCTTTCATTCTTTGTGTGACACTTATCACATCAAACCAGGCTGTTGCTGTCAGGACTTTCAGTGTGCATCTTCTGTTGACAAACATGATCTTAATCTCTCCTCTGTGTTAGCACCCTTTTTAAATTTTGCTCTCAGTTCATCTCTTATTTCTGGTTACGTACAAATTGTTTTGTTTAATAAATAATGTATGGAAGTACTTTATTCTTTTTCATTAATTTACACTATTTTCCTCCCTCTGTCCTCCAGTCAGCTGATGCCAGATGGGTCAGTAGCAGGAAGCATGGGAAACCTGCCAACTGCCACCCCTCTTTCTGCTAGTGGGGTAAGGAAGGCCTGGCATGAACACGTCACTCAGGACCTGCGCACCCACCTGGTGCACAAACTGTAAGCACAACCATTAAACTATAATTAATAAACAATAAATACTCAGTTTCCGTTAAAAAAAATGGATTAAAGCTTGTTGTTACATTGTCATTTATGACTGCTGTTTGTCTCTTTGCAGTGTACAAGCCATATTCCCCACCCCAGATCCTGCAGCGCTGAAGGACCGGCGAATGGAGAACTTGGTGGCATATGCACGCAAGGTGGAGGGTGACATGTATGAGTCGGCTAACAGCAGGGTAACTAATATACAGTTGTACTTTCTCTTATCACACTATTATGTATATAATATAAAGTAGAATGTGTGTTCTTAAATTAAAGGGAACCTGTCAGCTAGTCAGGATACACAGAAAATGACCCTGTTAGGGTCAGAAACCAAGAAATACAGTAAAAGATACTTTATACATGTCTTGCCTACCTTTATTTATATTTTATTATATTCTTTAGGATGAGTATTACCACTTCCTGGCAGAGAAGATCTACAAGATCCAGAAGGAACTGGAGGAGAAGAGGCGCTCACGGCTTCAGAAACAGCCCAGTATGGTGGGCACAGCTGGGCCTCAGCAACCTGGAATGGCTCAGCCCAACACTATGGGTCAAGGACAGGCTGTCCGACCTCCTAGTTAGTAGACAAACTCTCTAAACTTCTTGATACATCAACATATTTATGTTGTTGTTTAAACAGATTCTGTTTTTGCTGTCATAAATATGTCATATATGTACTGATGTATCTCTTTTCAGATGGACCTGTGCCTATGCCCAACATGCCAAATCAGATAATGAACCGTATGCAGGTGCCCCAAGGTATGTGAGAACCTATTTTGATTTCATATCAAAGAACCACCATAGAAAATTAAAAGCAGTTGAGGTACCATTTCCTGTGTACTTAAGATGCATGTTGATTGGTTCAATGCCTCTTCTATCCCAAAAGGATAAGGAATATTAAATTACCGGAAATCCCAGGTATAATAAAAGGATGTATAATTGTGCATGTGTTTTTCCCACAGGAATCAATCAGTTTAACCCAATGGCAATGCAGAACACGCAGATGTCTCAGGCACCCATGGGAGCACGTGCGCCCTCCCCCAAGAACCATCCACAACAGATGACCATGAGCTCCGTCCCAGCGGTTAGATTTTTTGTGTTGATCTCTTTTTTGCTTTTTTTTTTTTTTTTTTTGAACAATTATTCACTGTCCCCCTGTCTAAAACTCGTCTTTTATCTTGTCTTGTACTTATCATTGGTCTCCTGTTTGTAGTCCTTTTCTTACCATTAGCCTTTCACCTCTTTCTTATTGCTGGTGACAGCACTGTCTTTGGCTGCTTGTTCATTACTTGATCTCTTACTCTTTTGACAGTTGAAAAGCATCAACATAGGACGGGCTGTCCCTGGTTGACAAAGATCTTTCTCAGTTTATGTGTAATGTGTCACAGTGTAATCTGTAATGAGACTAAGCAAAGCCAATAGCCTGACTTAAAACTATTTTATGTCCCTTGGCTTTAGATTAGCAGCACCATACTGTGTTTCTGTTGAGTCCACTGTTTGTCAAAATGAGATTGTAGGCAATTTAGTACAGTTGTGGTAGCAATACTGATGATAAACATCTTCTTTGCATTTTATTCATACTTTGCTGGCATATGTAAACTCATAATTAGTGTGTTTCACCTCTTTTCTAATTTACAGATGGGCATGTCCCCGTCCAGGATGCCTCAAACTCAAGGAATAATGGGTAGTCATGCTAATAATATGGTAGCTCAGCCAACCAACCAGGGCCAGTTTCTGCAACAAGGCCAGTTCCCTGCAGCTCCAGGTGGATCAATGAATGTGAATGTAGGCCTGGGCCAATCATTACCTAAAGCTGGTGTCACACAGGTAAAGGCACCGATGCTAAAGTTTCATGTGCCTTGAGAGTATCAATATGATATTTATTGGTGTTCTATTATACTAACTGTCCACTCACTGTTTCTATGTTCTTGTACCAGCAGCCACAAAACTCTAACCTTCCCCTGACTGCGCTGGGTTCTCTGAGCTCTCAGCTGCCCTGTGGCACTGGAGCCCAGACCACCCTGGGTACCACCCCTCCACCCAATGCCTCTGCCAGCCTGCAGCCACAGCAACAACAACAGCAACAGCAGCAGCAACAGATACAACACCATGCCCCTGTGCAAGCCCAGGTGCCACCCCAGCCCTCTACCCCTGCCTCAACAGGTGGGCCCTCCTCGACTCCAACTCACATACCCAGCAGCCTTCCTGGCCCCCCCTCCGCCATGAGTACTCCTGACCCATCACAGCCGCTCACACCCCTGCAGCCCCAGCCTGAACCCCCCAACCAGATACAGCAGCCCACTTCAGTGCAGGCACAGCACCCCAGCACACCGGTGAGCAGCTGTAGTATTATTCTCTTACAAGCATCTTACATCTGACCTTTGATTCAATAATAAAAGATTATGTAACTATATCTTTTTGCAAATATAAGCATTCTGGTGTTGGAAAGAAACCCACTTTCATACTTGAGTGTTGTAACTTATTCATGTTAATATTCATTCATTAACATTCATATTTGCCTGTATGTATGCATCCTTCAGGTTCTATCATGTGTAATGTCACCAATTTAAGCTTGTCAGCTGTGACAGTTACACATTTGTAAAAAAAAAAAAAAAAAAAAAGTGACAAGTTTTTGTGAACATGGGAACACACAGATGTACAATGTTGAACGATTCTGTGTTTTATACATAGTCCTCACTACTGAGAGAAATTTGTGAAACAAACCTTTTTTAAAATGAATTTTGACTACAGTTTTGAGCTCATTGCACATATTTTTCTTACAATGTACAATAGATTTATTTATTTTCATGATTTAAGATGCATAGATTTTCACAATATAATCAACATTTCTTCTTTTTTGTAAGATGTCCCAGGCAGCAGCCAGCATAGATAACAGAGTTCCCACCCCAGGCTCTGTGGCTGAGCTGAGTTCACAGCAGGCCTTGCCTGACATGAGCAGCACTGAAACCAAACCTGAAATAAAATCTGAAGAAGATGACAGCAACTCGGGCAAGAAGCAGACAGACATAAAAATGGAGGTGAGTGACTAGTTCCATACAATTTAAGGTTGTAGTTAATGGGTTAATTTTTTTAAAGGTGTAAAACACATTGAGTTTACAAGATGTGGAAGGGATGAAAAATAAGACTAAATAATTGTACTGTAAGGAAATGAGAAAACAACAAATGCATACGATAGCCACTTGTTTACACCTTTTCTTACTCTTTAGTTGAATGTGCATTTCCCTACAAATGTATTAACAATATATATTGAGACCAGGGGTGTAACTGTACGGAAAAACTTTTCTTCGGTACAAGGGTCTTTGGTTCAATACATTTTTGACATATTTTTGGTACAATGAAGGAGACCAATTTTATTAAAAAAACAAACAAAACATTATTGAAGTAAAACTGCAACATATTCTGAACAGGTAAGTGTCATTCAGATTGTTGTCTGTGCCCTTCCTCTTTTCCTCATTGTTCACAGTAACTTTGTATCTTAAAAAATGTACAAAAGTTCTTATTTTTATGTAACCTTTACATTATCAAATGTAAATATGTTAATAGTGGAATTAGGTACACCTCTCTCCACAAAAAATCTTTGATCTTTTAAAATCAAAGTCTTCCTATCATTCAAAGGAACCATACACATTTTGACTGCTACATTCTCCAAACGCAGCAGCATGCATCCCTCTCCCCACTACAGTTCTCTCAGGTTGCATCGTGCTGACGTTTTTGTGGCTGTTTTACCCCCCGTTTTCCGACAGTTATTGCCACCAAAAAAAAACAGATAAAGAGAAGATGAGGATGGGACAAACAATTTTTTTTTATCACATTCAGCAAAGTTACCGGAAAAACACGGGATGAAAATATTAGGGCGTCTTGCCTAAAAGTAGGGTGTTGAATTCTTATTTTCAGAACAGGGCCTCCAAAAGATGCCTGGAATGCGTGTCTAGCTAAAAGCCTGCCCTGTATTGTATTGAAGACCACGAACCGAAACAGTTTGGTACAAACAAATGCACCGCTTTACCCCTAATTGTGACACTTTTTCAAATCATGGAAAATCGTTGTTCTTATGCACAGGATGAAGATACCAAACCCCCAGTGGTGAAGAAAGAGGAGCCAGATGCAGCAGAGCCAAAGCAAGAACCAATGGAAACTGAGGAGAAAAAGCCGGAGATGAAGACAGAACCCAAAGAAGAAGAGGACAGTGGGGCTAACAGCACATCAACAACCTCCGCTGCCCAGGCTCGCAAAAAAGGTAAGTAGCACATATTGTCTCTATTTTAAGTCTGCTAAAAAGTTCACTCATCAGTAGGTATGGTTGGATAAACCTTGGTACAGTCTGTACAGTTATCTTAACTTGCCTTTCTAGTGTCTAGTGGATTTTTTGTAACACTTTGGTTGTTGTTTTAGTCTTTAAGCCAGAGGAGCTGAGACAAGCCCTAATGCCAACACTTGAGGCCCTGTACAGGCAAGACCCAGAGTCTTTGCCCTTCAGACAACCTGTAGACCCAATGCTTCTTGGCATCCCTGTAAGTGTCCACACTTACACACACACACATACAAAATTGTTTTAATAGTACAGCACCCACAATAAAAACACTTAAAACTGAGTGTTAATGCCTACAAATGTCCACCACCTGCTCTACAGGACTACTTTGAGATAGTGAAGAATCCTATTGACCTGTCTACCATCAAACGGAAGCTGGATACTGGTCAGTACCAGGAGCCATGGCAGTATGTGGATGACGTGTGGCTTATGTTCAACAATGCCTGGTTGTACAACCGCAAAACATCCCGTGTTTACAAATACTGCACCAAACTGGCAGAGGTGTTCGAGTCAGAGATTGATCCTGTAATGCAGGGCTTGGGCTACTGCTGTGGAAGAAAGGTGAGACTTTTCAGGGTGGGAAGTCAACACCAAGACTATTCTTTCTAAAACATTCAACATTCAATTTTATGTTGACTTGCAAATGGACTTTTACTCCATATAAACTGCTGTCTGCTTGTGTCCACTTAAACATCAAGAATCTTAACTTTCTTTTGGTTTTCCACAGTACGAGTTCTCACCACAGACGTTGTGTTGCTATGGCAAACAGCTGTGTACGATTTCCAGGGATGGCACATATTACAGCTACCAGAACAGGTAAACCTGCATGTTGACTCCTCAGAGGATGACTGATGAGTGAAAAGGTGGCATTACAGTTCTGAAGAGGAAATGCAACTGTATTTTTAATGACATACCATGAAGAAAGATGCTCTTCAAAACAAACACGCCGTACACAAAGCAATGAGAGGTTATTTACTTGATGGGTCAAATGTCACTCGGTGTCATTTACTGTGTGGTCAAGCAGGTTGAATGTAGTTGAACCTTATGGCATCTGTACTTTTCTATTGTGCTTCAAAACTGGCACCAAAGTACCCCCTGCAGTACAAACAATGTTACTGCACTTCACTGTCATGCAATACCGTTCTACTATTGCATCTTACAAAATGTAGCCATGCTGACCAATTAATCATACAATACTTAGTCGGTTATATTTAAGTCAATGTCTATATGGTTTTAATCAATCATTTATTGTCAAGGTGTAAATATTTGGGGCTCAGTATCGAGTATGGCATAATTTAGCCTCTGACCAAACTCTTCTCTTATGGTCTAAAGTGTATGAACGCTGAAAACACATGAAATAAATGGATTTAATCATTGCCTGCACACATGTATATGCATTTACTCATTCTGTCTCTCCTGGCATGATTATTCCATTCATTTGTTTATTATGCATGTGATATATATTGTAAAACATAGTTTTCATAATGCTGCATGCAGCTCAATGGTGTAGTGTCGGCATACTGTAGTTCCTTGTATCCAACATTCATTTATGTTGAAATTCATTTACCATCATTAACATAGAGCTTAGCATGTGTCTCTCCAATTCATTTCCAGTTTGAACGTGGCTGGATCATGATCATTTCAATTGTGACTAACCTGTGCCTCTGCCTGTGTGTGTATGTGTGTCTTTCCATCTGTTCGCTATCCATGCTCCGTCCTCGGTTGTTGCTGTGTGCTCCATTCACTCTGCATTCTGCCACCTGTTCACCGGTTTACCTGTGCTGCTACTGTGTGTGCTGGCTGCAGTTCACCCAAATATGGCCTTATTGCCGACAGGTATCACTTCTGTGAGAAGTGCTTCAACGAGATCCAGGGCAACAGTGTGACCCTGGGGGATGACCCAGCACAGCCGCAGACGTAAGTTACCAGGCCTGTGTGGCGGCACACTGCCTGAGGTTATGTGACATTATCTAGACTGTTTTCTCTCCTCGACCTCATTGTGTAGGAAGAAGTTATTACTTTTAGAGGTGCCCATGTGAACTCAGGTGTTTGTCGTCCTTTTTCTCATGCAGCATGATTTCAAAAGATCAGTTTGAAAAGAAGAAAAATGACATGTTGGATCCTGAGCCGTGAGTACACTTTGGACAGTTTTTTTTTTTAATGTAGTGCTTTTTCACTGGTATTGTATCAAAACAAAGATAATTCTTTTCTTACAGGTTTGTTGAATGTAAAGATTGTGGAAGAAAGATGCATCAGATCTGTGTGCTGCACTATGACGTCATTTGGCCATCAGGGTATGTCTTGTCACTGGTCTTACTTTAATCTGCAAAGCACAAATCTTACATCTTTTAGCTAAATTGAGCACTAACAACTGGCTCACCTACTGTGATATATGAATATAATGACATTAAATAATCTTTACGGTTGTTGTTCTAGCTTTATCTGTGACAACTGTCTCAAGAAGTCTGCGAAAACAAGAAAGGAGAACAAGTTCTCAGCCAGGAGTAAGTTGTGTGCAATAGATAGTAAATCAGACTGAACCAATATTTAATTCTTGCATTAATCTTAAATGTTTTGTCCTTGTAAAGGGTTGCAGTCTACAAGATTAGGGACCTACATTGAAGACAGAGTAAATAAATACTTGAAAAGGCAAAACCATCCAGAAGCTGGAGAAGTATTTGTGCGAGTTGTGGCCAGCTCTGACAAAACTGTGGATATAAAACCTGGCATGAAGTCTAGGTAAGATTTTAACCAGCTGTTACAGTATGTTACATTTAAGCCTCTGAAATTCTGGATAATAAATATGTGAATTTCCTAAAAGTCATGGTGGAACATACTTGATCCATTAAACATTATTTGTGTGATAGATTTTTTTGATGTGTGAACGTTCATTGGCCTTCTGACTTGATTTAATTGACAATTCATCACTTAACAAGTTGAAGGCTTGATGCATTTCAATGTATGTAATTCTCAGTTTTCTATGTTACTGTACATATGGCGTTATGGTCATTTAATACAAGCAGTCAGTCCATCAGAACCCCTTTTTATTTAAAAAGTACCTATACATAAAGACTGCAAATATCAATACAAACACTAGCTTTATCTTTTTTAGAATGAGCTCCTGTGTTTTCCACCACAGTATATAAACATAAATACCCTCAAAAATAAGTTCTGCAGTGCATTAAAAGAAAGGATGTAAAAACTCAGTGGCTTCACCATTTAGTTTAATTATGAATCAATCAAATTTTCCTTACATAGCGTCACATTATAACAAAAGGTATCTGATGACACTTCACATATAGAGCTGGTCTAAGCCAGAGTCTTAAGCCAGTGTTTAATTATGATGTATCATGGTGCATTTTTTTTTTTTCTATTTCCACACTTCTCATCATCAGGCAAAAATTCCATAATCACTTTTCAGAATATTGTGAATAAAGTTCTCTGAGAGCAAATTTTTGTTTTGCACCCACATTCTTACAAGTGAATGATGTTAATGTATGAAAATATAAGATTGGAAGCTTTTAATGGGCCCTCTGAAAATTAAGTGTAGCAGTATTGTCCATGTTCACAAAAAAAAAACCTGTTGGAGATGGACAAATTTTGGGTCAGTAATCTTGATAAAATAATTTTTGAATGAGCACAAATTCAGTCCTGTGTATTTATATGTTCATAGTAGTGTTGATTTTTTTGGCCAATATATCTCCAAATCTGTAGTAAATTTGCATTTGTATTGTTTGTTTTATAGCTCATCTGTGACAGAACTGATTGATTATTTGCCCTTTTTTCATAGCACTTCTGTTCTGTGAATATTTCACCTTTATTCCGTAATGATGTCTTTGTAAACAAAATGGTGGGATCATTTGGTCCCACCTCCATCACAGCTCTGAAATGCCTCTGGAGTTTGTAACAGAGCCATGATAAAGGTGGAATGATGATTCCGGAATAGTATGTAAAAGGAACACCGCTTGTTCTGCATGTGCGTGTGCGACCCTCAAGCCAGGGGGATTTAAAAATGAGTGTGGGACATGTAGAGTAAACAAACATATCAATGAAACCAAAAAGATGTTGAACTGAGGAGACTCTGAGATCCACGAGCTGTTGTCACTTTTTGGGCAGAGGACTCTGTCTTTGCTAAAAGTCCAGCCTGTCTCACCTCTGTTACTCCTTTGGGTTGGCTGTGAAAATTGGTCAGTGGTAGCAAAAAGTTGGAGGATCTTTGTGTAAAAGCGGCTGTTGAAAAGTCCATTTTCATACTTGAACCTGCTTGTTTTTTCACAGGTTTGTAGACTCAGGCGAAATGGTGGAGAGCTTCCCTTACAGAACCAAAGCACTTTTTGCATTTGAAGAAATAGATGGAGTTGACGTCTGTTTCTTTGGTATGCACGTCCAGGAGTACGGCTCTGAGTGCCCCTTTCCAAATACAAGGTAATGTGATGGCAAACAGCAAGCAAATTTTCAACAATCTTCTTTTTGTTTTTAGTCCTTTTTTTTTTTTTTTTTTAACAAATTTTCCATTTATTACAGACGGGTTTACATATCATACCTCGACAGTATTCATTTCTTCAGACCACGTTTGCTAAGGACTGCAGTGTACCATGAGATCTTAATAGGCTACCTGGAGTATGTGAAGAAACTGGGGTGTGTAAATTTACACAATATGGTGTTTTACAGCCTTTCAGGTATCTTTGAAGTAGCCTGCTTAATAACTTTTGTTATTCCCAGGTATGTGATGGGTCACATCTGGGCCTGCCCACCCAGCGAAGGAGACGACTACATTTTTCACTGCCATCCTCCTGATCAGAAGATCCCAAAGCCCAAGAGGTTACAGGAGTGGTACAGAAAGATGCTGGATAAAGCTTTTGCTGAGAGGATCATACATGACTATAAGGTCAGACATGTTTTTGTCACTAGTTTAAAATAAATCCAACATGCAAAAAAAAATTGGAATATTATGAACTATAAACAGGTACTAAAAGTTGTTTTAAGTCTGGAAATTAAAAGAAATGAAATCATTAAGGCATCAGAGGGTCATAGGAAGTCATAATGTGTAAAGCTGCTATAGAAAGACATGCAGACACCTACTATCACTATATGTTGGACCTTTACCAAAGTCTGACCTCAGTACGC
This sequence comes from Maxillicosta whitleyi, assembly GCA_029822895.1. Lineage (NCBI taxonomy): Eukaryota > Metazoa > Chordata > Actinopteri > Perciformes > Neosebastidae > Maxillicosta > Maxillicosta whitleyi. Next base: position 6,082,392 of record JAPSES010000069.1, on the reverse strand, counting down.
CATACACGGAATTTATCTTAAACAACATAACGGTCTTAAAATGTCTTGAAATCAACTTGATTTAACCTACAAAAGTCGTGGATCTCTTTTAAGACTTTTAAGTTGACAATCAATATGTTAAGCTCTGATGTGCTTTTTGGAGTTACAATAAATCTACTTGTAGTTTTGCAGAATGGAGGGGCTCCCCCTTCTGTTTGATAGAGATTAGTACAGGAAATAATTGCAAGAAAACTACAGTTAACTACATTAATTTTCACTGAGCAGCATCCTTCAGTTGCACTGTAATCACTTTCACATGTTTGAAGTTCATCTCAAAGAGCAAATTCATTTTTAATATACATTTGTCAGTACAAGCCAGCTGCCTTAAATGACATTTACAGACATCCTCAAGGCTAAATTTATCACTATTTTGGCTGACGGACATCTTGTGTCTTTCTGTTCAGGACATTTTCAAGCAAGCAACGGAAGACAGGCTGACTAGTGCTTATGAGCTGCCATACTTTGAGGGTGACTTTTGGCCCAATGTATTGGAGGAGAGCATCAAGGAGCTGGAGCAGGAGGAGGAGGAGAGGAAGAAGGAGGAAAATACAGCCTCCTCTGAGACTACAGAGGTGAGATGCATGGATAGATGGTTTGAGCTCTTGGACTTGGATTTTAAAAAAGGAAGACTCATTATTCAAAACAGTGTAGAACGCACATCTCCAATTATCTGTCTCATCCCAGATTTTATCATCCTCAAGTCCTCATTATGTAAAAGCTTTCAGCAGCCACTCAAGCATTGTATAACCACTCAGACTAATTGCATAACCCCAACTTGCCTGTTGTGCAATCCCTTCTTCTCTAAATTTTCATGCCCGTCTTTTTTCAGGGAGCCCAGACTGACAGCAAGAATGCCAAAAAGAAGAATAACAAAAAAACCAACAAAAACAAGAGCAGCGTCAGCAGAGCCAACAAGAAAAAGCCTGGGATGCCGAATGTAGCCAATGATCTGTCCCAGAAGCTCTACGCCACGATGGAGAAACATAAGGAGGTGGGAACAGCACAAACACTTCAGCAGCAGTCCATGCCTTTATGAACAAATAGTACATGAGACAGATCATGTCAAAGCATTTCTGGATAAAAGTTACAAAGTTTACATATTCATAAGATTATCATAAAGGATGACAATGACTTTCTTCACAACTAAATGTGTTTCCTTTTGCTCTTCGCTACCAGGTATTTTTTGTTATTCACCTCCATGCTGGGCCAGTCATTAACACCCTTCCTCCTATCATGGATCCCGACCCTCTGTTGACCTGTGACCTGATGGATGGTCGTGATGCCTTTCTGACTTTGGCCAGGGACAAGCACTGGGAGTTTAGCTCACTGAGAAGATGCAAATGGAGCACCATGTGCATGTTGGTAGAGCTGCACAACCAGGGCCAGGACCGCTTTGTGTACACTTGCAATGAATGCAAGCACCATGTGGAGACTCGCTGGCACTGCACTGTCTGTGAGGTAAGCAGTCGTGACTATACAGAACTGAAATGTATAATTATATCAATGTTCGGATCATTTAAATTTGACACTACTAATATTTTCTGCATTGTCATCATTAGGACTATGACCTATGCATTAACTGCTACAACGCTAAGGGCCATGAGCATCAGATGGTGAAGTGGGGTCTTGGTATAGATGATGACAGCAACGGCCAGGGTGGAGAGGCCTCCAAGAGCCCACAGGAGAGCCGACGTCTCAGCATTCAGCGCTGTATCCAGTCCTTGGTCCACGCCTGTCAGTGTCGCAATGCCAATTGCTCTCTGCCATCATGTCAGAAGATGAAGAGGGTGGTTCAACATACCAAGGGCTGCAAGCGCAAGACCAATGGTGGCTGTCCTGTGTGTAAGCAGCTCATTGCTTTATGTTGCTATCACGCCAAGCACTGTCAGGAGAACAAGTGTCCAGTTCCCTTCTGTCTCAACATTAAGCACAAACTCCGTCAGCAGCAGCTGCAGCATAGGCTCCAACAAGCTCAGATGATGCGCCGCAGAATGGCAACAATGGCTGGACGGGGTATGCCTCTGCCGTCTCCACCTACCTCAGCTGCCCCTGACACCCCCAACTCTGGGCAGCAGCCTAATACACCCCAGACCCCCCAGCCCTTGCCGAACCAACCCCAACAGCAACAACCACCAAATCCTGTCAACATCACTCAAGGCTTCCCCAACAATGGACGCAGCAGCCAGCCTCCCACCCCTGTCCCACAGGGCAAACCTGGGCCTCAGTCATCCCCTCTTCATCCGCAGCAGTCACCCCTGCCTAACCTGCAACACCAGCAGCAGCCTCTGCCTCAACAGCCGCAGCAGCAACAACAACAGCAGCCACTGCTGGCAGCCCTGAAAGTAGCCAAACAGATTGAGATGGTTGCTAAGGCGAAACAACAGCAGAATTATGCCATGAACGGAATGCCCATGAACCACCCACGCATGATGGGGCCCATGCAGGGCCAGATGCAAATGATGCAGGGGCCACGGTGCCCTCAGGTGATGCAGGCTATGCAGCAAGGACAGTGGGGTCCAGGGATGCAGAATCCCATGCAGAATCCCCAGGGCCATCAGCCACAGGTCCCCTCTCAACAGGGCCCAATGGCTCCTCAGCAGGCTCAGGGAAACCCCATGCCCCAGCAAGGTCAGCTCATGCAGAGGCCCATGATGCCTCAGCAACAGGGCCTCCAAATGCCTGGAGTCATGCCTCCCCAGGGGCCCTCGCCACAGGGCATGACACCACAGCAGCAGAACATGCCTCGGGGGATTCCCGGTAACATTGCTCCAAGCGCTTTGCAGGAATTACTGCGCACCCTAAAATCTCCTAGCTCCCCCCAGCAGCAGCAGCAGGTCCTCAATATCCTCAAGTCAAACCCCCACCTCATGGCTGCTTTCATTAAACAGAGGACAGCTAAGTACCAGGCCAACCAGCCCCAACAGCCTCAGCCACAGCAGGCTCAGCAGCAGCAGAACCCTCAGGCCATGTTGGGGTCCCAGGCAGGAATGCAGGCGATGGTAGCAATGGCGAATCAGGTGCAGAGGCCAGGGATGGCACCTCAACAGCAGCCACCACAACAACAACCAGGGCCTCAGGGCATGGCACCCATGGGCCCCCAAGGCCAGATGATGAATGCTGCTCAAAATGGCAATCCCCAGCTGTATCGCAGACAGCTGCTCCGAATGCAACAGATGCAGCAGCAGCAGCAGGGAGGAATGCCTCAGGCCCATGGTCAGTTCCCCCAGCAGCAGCCAGGGCCAGCAAGCTATTCCCAGCTTCGTATGCAGCAGCAAATGGCTATGCAAGGGGGTGGGGGGCCCATGGGCCAGTTGCCTCCCACATCCCAAATGGGCCAACCTGGTATGGGTATGGATGGATCTCAGAACCTCCTCCAGCAGCGCATGCTTCAGCAGCAGCAACAGCAGCAGCAGATGTTGAAGCAGCAGATGGGCTCTCCAGTGCAGGCTAATTCAATGAGTCCACAGCCTCACATGCTTCAAGGCCAAGCCCAAGGAGGAGCTCACTTACCAGGCCAAACGATGGCGAACACCCTAGGTAACCAAGTACGCTCCCCGGCCCCAGTGCAATCACCCCGTCCCCCCTCTCAGCAGCCCCCTCATTCCAGTCCTTCCCCACGGATACAGCCGCAGCCCTCACCTCAGCATGGTGCCCTCCACTCCAGCTCTCCGCACCCTAGCCTCGGAGGCCCCATGTCAGGCACCATGGAGCAGGGACACATGGGTACACCAGAGCAGAGCGCCATGCTCCCACAACTTAACACGCCAAACCGGGGTTTGAGTAATGACATGAGTATTGTGGGTGACACGACGGGAGACACGCTGGAGAAATTTGTTGAAGGATTGTAGCATTTTGTGACAGAAGAAAGGCCTTTTTCTGTTATCAGCTGAGAATCTTTTGTATTCACAGATGTAAAAAGCTCAAATGAATACAAAGAAATGAGTCCTACAAGGCCTATGGACTGTGAACATTATCTTAAATCAAAGGACTGCTTTTTCTTCCAACACAGAGTGATTTAATAATTGCTGTTAAAAAGAAGACAACAAAGACAAAGAATATATTTTTGGTTCTGACCAGCCTTGCAAGAATTTGCTCTGGTCTTTGTGTTGTTTTAATTTGTTTTTCATTTGTTATGCTATGGTATTGACTTTTTTAACAAAATTTCTCAAAACAAAAAAATTTTCATTTTATGATTACATTTTTTTTATTTTGTACCTTGCAAATTAATATCTTATTTGCGTTGAGAAGACTGTAAAATTATTTGTCTGGAAATCTTTTGCCAGGTTTCACCTCTTGCTCAGTTTGTCCGTTCCTGGCTAATTTATTCTAATATGCCATTTTTCAAAAGGACTGCCTTTGGGAAAGCCTTAATTTCTTTCCTGTTGCAGAGTCTATGGGAGATTAACGTATTTGTATAGATTTAGGAACTATTGCACACACCCAAACACAACATGCAGGTATAAGAGAAACCTGCATCGAAGCTTGTTAATGTTCACAGGTGCCGGAATGTTGTTTTTTTACTGGCCTGGGCCCAGTATTTGTCTTGCAGATGTTAAAAATTGCTTTGTCTCTTCTTCGGTCTAAAGAAATTCTCATTAAGTCCTGAACCTCTTTTTGCCTGTGGTGGGAATTAACTTGTTTGACTGCTGATTTGTGTTCAGAGGGTTTTGTGCATCATTTTCTCTCTTGCATTAAACTTGAATTGATGAACTGTTCTCTAATGTAAGTCATGCAGCTAGACAGTACTGTAAATATGCAGAAAATAAGAATGAAATCACTGTACAAACTGGTTCAAATGGCTCATTTCGTACTTATATACCATATTGTTAAATAAACCTGTGTGCCACAGAACATTCTGCTTGCATTTATTTGTTTGGAGATGGTTAGTTGTGGTCAGAAGTAGGATTAAAATAATCACTTTATCCTCGGACATCTTCCACAAGAAGAAATTCTATCACCAGGTCCAATGAATTGGTGTGTGTATGTTTCTGTTTATAAAAGTCAAGTTTTATCTGTTAGCTCTTTTTTAAACAACTTTTTTAGCAATGCTAAATTCTAGTCTTCCTCAGTATAACACACCCATGTGCATCATTTTTATTATTATGCATAACATGTTTTAATGACTTTTAGATTTGACAGTTTGACCTTGAAGGTCATTACAAGACATTTAATAAATCAGCATTTAATAATAATGCTGTTGTTACATAAAATAAAGGAGGAAATTATGTCAGTTTAAAAAAAAAAAAATACATAATGTGATTACTTCAATATTTAATAGTCAGATGAAATACGGTAACTTTACATTTATTGTCAGGCAGTAGTGTGGTTGCCTCCTTACGTCATCATTGGGCGCCGTATTGGGGCTTGTCCGATTTGACGTTCAGCGTGTGTCCCTTTACAAGTCGACCTGTCTTCTCAACAGCTACATATCCATCATGTCCCGTTGTCTTTTACTGGCTCGGTTCGCCCTCGGTTGTTCACCAAGGGCCAGTTCACGGTTGGTTCCGTGTGTTCGAGGTCTGAGCAGCCGGACTGTGTCGCGTTCCAACGTTAGAGGTAAGATGTGTCAGAAAATGTGTTAGCTTAGCCGGCTATCTGCTGTCCAGATTACAGAAAAGTATCATCCTCAGACTAACTCTTATAAGACACTTTACCTGCACTGGTATTTCTGATTGGTATGATTTATGTCAATCACATATGATGTGAAACGGAAATATTGCAAACAAGACGATGGTGTTACATCAGCCTGAATGTGTGTGATAACTGTTAATAGATGTTTCACACAAAGTCACCTTAAAGTGAAAATCCCTGAAGTCCGTTGAAACAAATAAACTACTGAAAATAACTGTCATCTAATGCAGTAATAATTAACACTTGTCGTGGGTCACCTGTTAATGCTCTAAATATTACAGATTTGAGTTTATATGTTGCAGACAGCAAGCACTGGTTGAAGTTTCATTCGGATACTTTACTGGAGTAAAAGCACTAATTCCACTGTATTAAAAAAGTTATGCATTTGAAACCATTAAGTAAAAGATTGTTTGTAACTTATCAGCAACATGTACTTGCAAAAGGTACATTAAATCGCATCAGTGTTTTACTATTATATTTTTAGATTCATGTTACAGTTGTGTTAACAGGCAGTAGCCTAAATGTTGCATTTCATTGTTGTATATGTTATGTCTAATGAGTTTGTTAAAGCAGGGAATTATTCATGTTTTCATCTTTGTATCAATGCAGTGTGTAAATACTCCAATAGTTGGCAAACTTGAGCTAAATTTAATGAGGATTTTTTTTCCTCTCATAAAAGATGATTATAAACATTCTGATTTCATATGAGACTTATCAATGCACAAGAATGACTGGAAAAATGTATATAAAATGTATTAATTTGACATATAAATTCAGTTGAACAAAAACTACAGTATTTAGTTTTGAAATTGTGGTGGAGCACAAGTATAAAGTTGGATAGTACAGCACAAGTGCTTACATTTTATTTGAGAAATTACGTGATTTCTTGCCTTTCACCACTCATTATAGTGACATCTTTGTATCCAATTACTTGTTCATCAAGTATACCATGTCATTAATCATATGATCACGCCTTCTTGCCTTGATAGATGAATGCCTAATGTTTCACTTTTTTATTTTACATGCCTTGAATGATGTAAATATAGGCCCCAGTCACATAATAACTTAGTAAATTCAGTGTGTCATCTCACTGTTTTCCTTATCAGATTTACAGGTTGGACATCTGCAGAAATGGAGCAGCCGGCCCAGAGTATGGAGCTCCTGCCTTGGTTTCAGCCAGCAGTCATATTACAGCACCCAGGAGGCTGAGAAAGAGCCTGAGGAGGAACCTCTGCATACCATCATCAGTGACACAGAGTCTGTACAAGGTGCCAGCTGCAGATCTCAGCATTATCAATGGTAGTAGGCAATGTTCATTGTCAACATAAATATGGATCTGTTCTGTATTTTGTTTCCATTTAATCCATCCAGGTAGTTTCTCCAAACATGAATTTCAGGCTGAGACAAAAAAGTTGCTGGACATTGTTGCAAGGTCTCTGTACTCTGAGAAAGAGGTGAGGATTCCATCAGAGAGAGGATCTACAGCTTTTACCTGAGTTTGGAGTTTATGACTAACTCTTCTTCTCTGACTGCTATCGTGGCTCCCACTCGTCCCACCAGGTGTTCATCAGGGAACTCATCTCCAATGGCAGTGATGCTCTGGAAAAACTGCGCCACCGACTGATCACAGCAGGTGGAGAAACGGCCCCCATGGAGATCCACCTGCAGACCGACGCAAACAAAGGCACCTTCACTATCCAGGTATTTCAATGTCTCTGGAAGTTGTGCAACTTCTGTGGATTTAGAATTATTGATATTTTTGCATTTCTCAGCTCTGTGGTGTTTGTTTGCAGCACCAGGTTGAGTTTAAGTGTTGGAAAGTCATCCATATCCCTTTCAGAACTGCACTGAAAGTGACACTAAACCTTAATTTAGAGTTAGCGCAGCACATGTGTTATCGCATCTAAACAAGCCCATAGAAGATTATAGAGACTAATGCACTTCAAGAGACATCATATTAAGCAAAGCCAGTTTTTAGATCATAAATTACTCCATATTCTCTATTCTTCACTACTTTTATCTTATTTAAGTTAGTGTTGAAAGGTAAATTGGTGCAGTACCTACAAAAGTACTGCCCATTCACTAGTTATTCTACAAAAAAAACAGCAATAATTCATGGGGATCATACATACCTTATTTTTATAGTAAGAAATATTAAAATTCACAGAGAAGGTAGAATATGAAATGGCACTAATTGTTTTCAAAGCAAAGAAAATCATTTATTAGTCTGAGTCTGTGTATCCTAAAAAATATTATCAATAACTTGTGGAACAGTGTTGGGACTAAGTGTTTTCATCTTTTCTCTTTTTAAAAATGGACAAATTTTGTCCATTAAAAATGTAATTGTATAAATGAATTGATTAACCTTGCAAGAGAACCTTTCTCATTAAAAATGGACAAAGATTTCCTTTTGTTATGCTCTCAATTTTTTTTGTTATTTATTTATTTTTTTTTATAACAGTGTATTTTTGTTGAATTTATTTTTTAATATCTTTCCTTTTTTTTTTTACATGTTTGAAATAAAATGCTCATATCAATGATTTGTTTACCTTCTTAACAGGACACTGGAGTGGGAATGAACCAAGAGGAGCTTGTAGCGAACCTGGGCACTATTGCTCGCTCTGGTTCTAAGGTAACATGGATAACAATGGCCTTGTGTTTATGTCACTTAAATGTTCTTGTCTGCTTAATGTGCTAAAGCCTGAAAGGCAGTGCAAGTAGTAGTTTTATAGTTGGTCTGTTTGCAATTCAGAAGTGTTAAGGTCTTTTATCATGTTTGTAGTGATATATATTTTGTTATTTGCAATGCAGGCGTTTTTGGATGAACTGCAGAACCAGGCGGAGGCCAGCAGCACCATCATCGGCCAGTTTGGGGTTGGATTCTACTCTGCCTTCATGGTGGCAGATCGCGTGGAAGTCTATTCCCGGTCTGCAGAGCCGGACGCTCCTGGATATAAGTGGTCCTCAGATGGGTGAGAGAGGAGGAGGGGTGATGATGAGCAGCATTTTACTGTACAGCAGAAGTGGATCTGTGGAGTGAGTTTGAAACATTGTGTCACCTTCTCTTGCAGCTCTGGGATCTTTGAGATCGCTGAAGCCAGTGGTGTTCAACAGGGCACAAAGATTGTGCTCTACCTCAAAGATGACTGTAAAGACTTTTCCTCTGAGGACAGAGTTAAAGGTAAAACTGCCTCAGCTGCCACATGAATGACTTGAATGATCAGATGAACTACAATTCCAATCTGTTTCATCTACTAGCTCTAAAAGATGGGGAGAATTTGGGTGGAAAAGCCTGATCAGATTCTTTATTACCTTTTCCATTGCCTTCCACATCACATAGATGAAAGCAGTAACATTGGGTCAAATTTACCCCAAGGAATACACAAGAGTTACGCCACATATCACTACTAAAATAAAGGTGTGTTGAAATAATTTTTTTAAATCAACTTTATTTTATTATTATATTTTATTTTCTGGTACAGCTTTAAGATCCCTTGATTAGTACATTATGCTTCGTTTTCCTTTTTTTTGTATTAACATAAACACATATACAGACATAAAAGGACAAAACCAACATTAACTAAAAGGAAAGAACAAAACAAAGGAAAAAAGAAAGTTTAACATCTCACCCTCCACCCCATCCCCAGACAAACATTACTAAAGTAAAGGGATGTCAACAATATTGCTGAAGACAGTGTGGGCTTGCAAGTGCTAATCACTGTCATATTTTCTGGACATGTACAAAGTTGAAGTCTTTCTGGGAAAGGCTTTTTGAAATAACTGATGACTTTCACAGTTTCTAAGGACCCTAATTTTTTTTTTTTTTTTTTTTTGCTGGGACTGCTTCCTGGAAATGTATTGGAAAAATAAGACAAATACCTCTTTACAATTCTTAGAATTGCTTCCAAAAAGGCCATTGGAAGGAACTGGCTCAAACCTGATGTACCCTGTGAGGATCAGTGGCTATAATAGAGGAAATCTACTCTATGGAAAAATTGACTTATTACCTATGGATTAAGGAACATATCCTCATAAAGCGCTGGAGAAAATGGCAGGATTCTAAACATAAAGATGATTACTGCTGTGTGTTTTAGAGTTCAACCAGTGACCCCTAGTTTCTGTGTTGTATTATCTGTTGATAAAAAATAAAGTATATATAAAAAAAAAATGTTATCTGTTTCAGACGTTGTTACCAAGTACAGCAACTTTGTCAGCTTCCCCATCTTCCTGAATGGACGGAGGCTCAACACTCTGCAGGTGAGTCTGATTTTCATGTTGATTGTTAGTTTGTCAACCACATGTTCATCAGTTCAGGTTTTTCAAGTGGACAGTGGAACGTCTGCATCTGCTGTTGAACACAAAACAAACCACACATTCAAAGCAAAGACAAAAACGAACTAATTACCGTTTGTGTTCTCTCAGGCCTTGTGGATGATGGAGCCTAAAGAGATCAGCGACTGGCAGCACGAGGAGTTTTACCGCTACGTTGCTCAGGCCTATGATAAGCCTCGCTACACGCTGCACTACCGCGCCGACGCACCACTCAACATCCGCAGCATCTTTTACGTCCCCGATTCGGTGAGGAGCTCAGAAGGATTTTTTTGCAAACAACCATTTGAGATTATTTCATGTAATTTTTAGTCCAGACTGATGGGCTTTATGGTATATAAATATGGACTCTCCGACACTATTCACCCAGTTCTTTTCAAAGTTGACACACATTCAATCCCACGTGGAGATGCTTGAATTTCATTTTTTTTTTTATTTATACTTTGACAAGTTTTAAAAAGATTGATCCCTGGGTAGGTGGGGTATCAGTGAGCAGGAGGAGCAACATGTTGTCCAACCAGGAGGGTGTATTAGTGATGGTTACTTTTAAATTATTATTATTTTTTTTAACATTTGGGTGTAATTCTACCAACAGAAGCCGAGCATGTTCGACGTGAGCAGGGAGATGGGATCCAGTGTGGCTTTGTACAGCAGGAAGGTCCTGATCCAGACCAAAGCCACAGACATCCTGCCCAAGTGGTTGCGCTTTCTTCGAGGTACCTCCACATGTAGCTGGCTAAAAAAAAAAAAAAAATCACAGCTTGAGGGAAACACATTGACACTTGAGTATTGACTAGAACATAGAACTGGGCACCAAACTGATTTAATTCAGTTAATCAAGGTTTGCCTTTTGAAGAATTAAATCACAAAGTCCATATTATTTCTGCAGGTGTGGTGGACAGTGAGGATATTCCATTGAATCTGAGCAGAGAACTTCTGCAGGAGAGCGCCCTCATCAGGTACAACACCACACTTCTCCTGGTGACTTAAGAACATTACCTTTGGCCTTGTTTTTTTGGTAGGAAAAAAATCATGTGATCAGTTACAAAACCTAGTGAGAAACTGTCAAATACAGGTGGATAAATGCACAATTTACAGATGCACAGACGTTTTTGTATAAAAGGCGGTCGGCATACATCTCCGTTACACCAACTAAAGATGACGGTACAGTACGGACCCATGCATACAATGTAAGATGAGTGATCCCCCTGCAGTTACACTTGAATTGGGGGATCCTTGCATGGAAACAGCTGACATTGGTATCACTACAGATGTAAGGTCTGTGGTCATTACGTGGACTTCTGTGGAAGACCGCTATCACAGATAGGAACCTATGGTAGCCCAGAGACACGAGAGATATGAAGTTGATTTGACAATTTCCCTTCTCTCTTGAACTGTAACCCAATAAGAATACTGTTAAAACATCGGTAAGAGTATTAGTATTGATATAACGTTAACGACACCTATCCCCAATATGAAATCCATGTGAACACAACCTCAGACCACTATGCCTGACTGTTCATCTGCTCTGAATTCATACTGGATGTTTGTCTTTTTTTATGCTCTAAAATATTTCTTACTGTACCTTCTCGCCTCTCTTCAGGAAGCTGCGTGATGTTTTGCAGCAGAGGGTGATCCGCTTCCTGTTGGACCAGAGCAAGAAAGAGCCTGAGAAATACAACAAGTTCTTTGAGGACTACGGCCTCTTCATGAGGGAGGGAATCGTCACCACGCAAGAGCAGGATGTCAAGGTGAATTATCAGTATTTTCATTTCCTTTATTTTATATTTTATACAAAGACATGCACTAGTAGGTTAATTGGAAAATCTAAATTGCCCCTTAGGTGTGAGTTATTAAAAATGAGATTCAGTTCTTAACCAACTTACCTGGTTAAGCATCTACTGATTTATTTAAATAGTTTAATAACTGTTCAGCCATTAATCTTATCAATACATGTAAATTATTGGTGTAAAATGCATCTTTTTATGGTCAGCAGATATGACTCATTTGGACGTTCATAGACTCTGTAGTGAATGTGGAAACACCGTCATTTTCTACAATGTTAATTCACCAGTAAAACCCATGGAGTTTGATCAATAACAATGGTTGGAGACACCTGATTTTATGTTCAATTAATGATAGATTTTACTAAAGTAATTTTTTCTGCAGTTTTTTTCTGTTTTGATATAAATAACCTTTGAATTTACTGAGTTTTGATGAACCTCTTCTTGATCAGCAAACTAAATATAGGAAAATAGATGATTTTTACTGAAATGTAGAATATATAATTATAATAAATGGTGCTCAGTCATTTAAGAAAGGTTAAAAAGTGAGTAAAGGTCATTTGGGAACTGAAAAAAAAAAGCCACACTGGGTCTTTACAGATGAAATAAATAATAATAATAATAACGTCTTAGTCAGGAGCAATATTGACAGTTTCCATCTCCCTTCATACAGGAGGACATCTCGAAGCTGCTTCGGTACGAGTCATCCGCTCTGCCAGCAGGTCAGCACACCAATCTAATGGAGTATAGCTCCCGCATGAAGGCCGGTACACGCAATATCTACTACCTGTGCGCCCCCAACCGCCACCTAGCAGAGCACTCCCCTTACTACGAGGCCATGAAACAGAAAGACATGGAGGTAAGAGGCCGTTAGGTTTTAAAGTGCATGTTTTGTTGGTGAAGAGCTGGTTTATGAACAGCCGGTGGTACAAACACTTCAGTCCAGTGTTTAAGGTCCATTTCCCTTGTGCAGGTGCTGTTCTGCTACGAACAGTTTGACGAGCTGACTCTGCTCCACCTCCGAGAGTTTGACAAGAAGAAGCTGATCTCAGTCGAGACGGACATTGTGGTGGATCACTACAAGGAGGAGAAGTTCCAGGACATCAAACCTGGTCTGGTCCCTTCACATGACTCCACTTAACACCATGTTGACACCAAAAATATGCACATATATCCACACTTTTAAGCACTTAACTGACTTCTTTAACACCATTTACTCAATTATTCCCTTTAATTTCAGTGCATTCATTCTGGTGAATAGTTCTCACCCTTTGCCAGTGTTGTATTTGTGCAATATTAAGAACAAAATTTCCATTGCACTATATTCCTTATTGTAATGAGCAGTAACTGATGTTCCTAACTATTTATATTCATTGTGCAGGAAAAGGGGTGAATAATATCATATATACCCTTCTAACATAGACTTTTGACCTACAACTAAATGTCGATTATCACCAGTTCTTTCTTTTTCACATGAACAAAAACAGATTTTAGCCGAGGAAAATACAGCAGGATGCCACCAGTGTTGTGGCCGTGCTTCTCACTCTTATGTATGTGTCATTTTCTGCAGCATCTGAACGTCTGACGCAGGAACAGACAGATGACCTGATGGCGTGGATGAAAAATGCTCTGGGCCCCCGAGTCACCAACGTAAAGGTAATGAAACCAACTGGACTTGGATGTGAAATACAGATATGAAAGGAAAGCAAGCTCAAGCATTAAATTGCCATCGTTTGCCCCGGGACTCCCAGGTGACCCCTCGTCTGGACACGCACCCAGCTATGATCACAGTGCTGGAGATGGGTGCCGCACGCCATTTCCTCCGGACCCAACAGCTGGCCCGAAGCGCAGAGGAGAGAGCACAGATACTGCAGCCCACATTGGAGATCAACGCAGGGTAAGACGCAAGGGAACTGTGAGTTAAACATCTGTATTATTTAATGTGTTAATATTCATTGACCTTTATTTGTGTTAGGCATGATCTGATCAAGAAGATGCACACACTGAAGGACACAAACTCTGAACTGGCAGGACTTCTACTGGAACAGGTACGGAGATTAGATCCTGTAAAGCAGGGGTGTTGAACTCATTTTAGTTCAGGGGCCACAGCTTTCCAATGCGATCCGAGGTGGGCCAGTAAAATAATAACAAATAATGTTATCGCCATACATTTGGCTATGTTTTAGAGTGACATTACATTATGAAAAACTTTACATTTACAATCTATCCTTTAAAAAATGTGAAGAACAATATTCTGCCTCAGTTTATCATTTACAAATGTGCATGACAACATTAGGTTTGGTCAATAATTAACCGAGATACTGAGCCCCATTGACCCCAATGTTAATGAAAATTTCAAAGTGATCCAGAATCAAGGATTTCTTCCAGATCACCCCCAAAAGTTAATCATTT
>JAPSES010000069.1:6031030-6061726 GCA_029822895.1 Maxillicosta whitleyi | reverse complement strand
ATGGATGGATGGATGGATGGATGGATGGATGGATGGATGGATGGATGGATGGATAGATAGATAGATAGATAGATATTGATGGTCTATAAAATAAATTAAATATTCCACTTCTCTAATATTAATTTAACCCATTAAAACCCAGTGTTACTTTTGTAGCAGGTCCAAAATGATTTTTTTTCCTCTATATTTAACTTTCCTTATGTGATATATCACCATTTATTATGACAGCATCCTCTGTAATTTGTGTTTTTTCAGTGAACATCAGGTTTTTTTCTGACATTTGATTTACTGATGATGTAGATGTTCAGAAAATTTCAGATTAAAATTGAGTGTTATTTGATCAGTACAGATTGGATCAGTAAAATGAGGTGTCTCCATCCACTGTTATTGATCCAGCTCCATGGGTTTTACTGGCGAATCAGTGTTGTCAAAGATGACGGCATTTCCACAGTAACGACAGAGCCTCTAAACATCCAAAAGAGTCATATCTGATGACCATGAAAAGATGAATAACTGTATTTTACACTAATTATTTACATGTATTGATAGGATTAATGGATCAACATTTTACATCAGTAGATGGTTTTGGTCACCAGTGGATGTTTGGGTCTTTATGGGTTAAGAGGAATATATGTGTTGTTATTACTTATGTTATTACAAAATTCCAAGTGCAACAGTGGCTTTTATAGCAAAACCTTCAGCAGAAACAACCAATTCAATAACATCAAAACCAGATAAAAATCTTTGGAGTTAATTATCAAGACAGCAGGCATTAATGTGATGCTAAAATGTCTATTGTTACTGGTTTTTTTTTTACTGGTGTCTTTTTTTAAAGGGGCTCAAAAGTCTCAGTAGGTAGAAAAGATCCCCAAAGTAGCGTAGTCCTGGAGAGATGGAGGTATTGTTGCTGGTAACAGAACAAGTATTCAGCATTCATTATTATTAGTTGTGTCTGTAGATTTATTGTAAAATTACCTGTAATCCAGCTACAGGTACGTATGTTCTAATGACCAAGTCATGTTAGTATTTCTATGAAGCTTAGGTTGTTTGCAAGTACACAGCTAGTTAGCACCCATTGTCTAAATTATTTCCTCATTAAGTTAAAGTCTAGAGCTATTATCTATCAAGTAAATTCTCTAAATGGACAAAAGAAACTGGTTTAGGCAGGTTTATGCAGAATTCCCAGCTTCTGATGCATTTTCTTTTACAAGTTTCTGTTCTAAATAATTTTTCTGCATGTTTTGTGAAACATTCAATAGCGAGGTTCACAGTCTTCCAGCAGACTGTCAGTAATGTAACCGATCTTCAACAGATTTTGGTAGTAGTCCTTCTCCACAGCGGTGTTCACAGTCCAGCCCACCACCTCCACCCCTCGCTCTTTCCAGTACTGAACATAGTCCCTGATATAGAATCAAGAAAAGGAGAAGGAACAAACAAACAGCGTTAATAAGACCAGCAGTTTTCTATTTTTTTTCCATTACTTTCTCTATGCAATAGGTTATTTTGTGATCAGGCCAAGTTTCTGCAGTGAAGAAAGTTAAATGGAGTAAAGTGTTACAGAATGGATCTGTGTACATACAGTACTGTAGACAGGTATGGTTTTGCAGAAATGATGGAGGTGAGATGGAACGTAGGGCAGAACGCTTTTTAAAAGCACTTGCAAGTTAACTCTTTAAGACCTGATGTGTCATCGCTGACACACCCTGCATTATAATAACCTAGAAATAATGAATAATAACTATAATATTAAATAATAAATTTGTTTTTGTGTTAAAAAAAAAAGTTAAATTACATGAAAAAGTTTACATTTATAAATTCGCAAAATGCCTGGCCAAGTGCGGAACAGAATGAGAAAGCACTGTGTAGTAATACTAATTCCATATCTGTTTTTAAAATTAATTTAGCATCAAGCATACTAGCTCAAATTGTATGTCTAAGCAAGTACTTTAACATCCCACTAAGGAATAATAACTAGATATTTAATAAAAACATGAATTTATCATCATTAACAAAGTAATGGAGTGAGGAAAAATATACAGCAAAAAATGGCAAAAAGTGCTGTTCATCAAAGAAAGTGCAAATATTGAACATACCACACATTTCGTAATATATGAGAGTATATTACATACATTTTCCTTAAACGAATATCATAATTATTTTAGTTTTAAAAGACATTAATTCATGATAATGGAGTGAGACTTCAAAAAAGTAATGGAATGAGGTGTTTGTTCAGTGTTATGCACCAGAATAATCAAAGATTTTATTAAGATATTGATCAAATTATCAGTCTTTGGCAATACGTGTTTCCTCACTATATTTAATACATATATTTCTGCTGCTTTTATAATAAGTAACATTCAAAATCATTATAGTATTTGATTATTATGAAATCCAAGAGTGGACACAGGTATATATTTTGAACATATTTACATTCTGAATTTATGCTGTATAGATTTATTTACAACCTTTACTGTTCTTAGTTCACACTATTCTATTTACATGGCAACAAATAAATGAATTAAATAAACACAGTTTTAGAAAGTAGAGATATATGTTTTTCATGTTGAGTAATCAAAAATATAGTTTTAGAGAAAAAATAAAATGACCCTAATAGAAGTAACTGCAATATTAATAGTCTGCCTGTTACTGAATATTTTGTGTATTTGTAGACCCACTGTGATCTGGAAGTCATAATGCACATGTGTAAATGATAAACTGACACATTATATTGTTAACATTGTACTTTTTTTCTTAAGGCGTTGTAGAAAACCGTTTTTATTTCACTTACAGTGAGATGAAGTCTTTCTGTACAAGGATGGCAGAGATCCCACAGAGCTTCCACAGGAGGTGATGGTGGGCCCAGTCCAGCAAAACGTCTAGAGCGGCAGTCCACAGCTGACCCACGGCAGACAGGGTCCGAGGGGTGCCATCCTCATAACGACTCAGTCTCCAAGGCCGGTGGATGAGAGCTGTGACCACTTTGGGGTCAGTCTGACGCATCTGTGCACCAGAGGAGGTGGCAGACTTCAGTACATATGTGTGGCAGAGGCAGTGACAAGTGCATTAGTCGTATTTTGGTTACCTTGTAAATGACTTTAGGTTCAGAGGATGAAACGATGCTGGAATTGTAAAGGACTGGAAACTTTTTATACAAAGCATGGAGTGCCGATGCAGCCTGGAAAGGATGCATGATAACATACCATAAATAAACAAGTAGTGCCAGGCACAACAAACCCCGCCCCTCACATGTACTGAAGCTTATTTTGGCATTGATCCAGCTGATGTCATCATGTCTATGAACGTTGGTGATGTCAACATATCACCTGCCTCTATATGTGTGCCAAGTTTGAAGTAAACAGAAAGAAAATGTATGTTTTTATAGACATTTGAAATGTCACTTATTATAAGTAAATGGGAGAAAAAAAAAGATTAGAAAAATTCATAAAAATTTTGACCTTTGACCTACTTTTCCCAAAATGTAATGAGATCTATTGAGGGACACTGGCAATCTATAAGGCCAATTTGGTATGAATTCATCCAATAGTTTTGCTGCTAGAGTGTTAACAAAGAAACAAACCGAACCAATATCCAAACAACTTGCCTC
Organism: Maxillicosta whitleyi; assembly: GCA_029822895.1. Lineage (NCBI taxonomy): Eukaryota > Metazoa > Chordata > Actinopteri > Perciformes > Neosebastidae > Maxillicosta > Maxillicosta whitleyi. The sequence goes on along the minus strand of JAPSES010000069.1, from coordinate 6,058,122 downwards.
CCCTTTGAGGGGTGGGGTAATAACCAAGAGAACATCTACAGAGTGAGCAGATGGATGATAAATGTCCAGTACCTTATCAGGTTGATCTTTAACATCGAAGAAAATGGTCAGTTGGTGTCTGATACATTCCTCCACTGCCTCCTGCAGACTTGGGACTTTCTCTACACTAAACTTGTCTCTGAAGATAAAAGAAAAATCACATATTTTGTTTTTTCAAACCAAAACAAATATATCCACTATTCCAACATTCAGGTTTATTATTATTATTATTATTTATTTATTTATTTTTATTTAACCATGTTAAAAGGAAAAAAGCTCACTGAGATTAAAAATCTCTTTTTCAATAGTGTCCTGGCTAAGGCAGTAGAAGCAGAAGTTGCACAAAATAGACATCACAGCCATATATCCACACTAAAAATACACATAAACACAATAAAAGTCAGTTCTAAAACCATACAGTAAATCACTAAACTAAGAATATACATAAAAACACCATCAATAATTTAAAGGTACTAAAAGTATACAACAGTGTTACTTAAAAGCATCTCAACGCAGCGCCTGATTCAATCAATTAGAAAACATTTACATCCAGATTTATCCTTTTCCCATTGATTTAGAATGACTTTGAACATATTTATTTCAGTTTTATCCAGGCAGTGGGAGCAGAACATTTAAAAGCATTCTTTCCAGTTCTGTTTTGACTTTAGAAACTCATACAGATAACAGATCCTGGAACTAAAGACTGTAATTATTATTGTTTATTAATGTAATTATTAATGACTTATCTACAACTCTAATCATCAGTAATGCCCTCTTCCCCTATTCATTATGTAAAAAAATCTCATTCTTTGTGTTTTTGATAATTAACAGTGACATCATGTATTCAAACTGATATTTAAAGGATTAAAATCTTGAAAATAATTGAACATTTAGTAGTTTTGATTAGAACTGTAGTGGTTTAAGAGATTTACACAGAAAAAAAAAAAGAAAAACAATTGGCATCAGGCACGACAAACCCTGCCCTTCACATTTATTGTAACTTATTCTGGCATTGATCCAGCTGATGTCATCATGTCTATACATGTGCTGATGTCAGCAGATCAATTGCCTCTATATATGTGCTGAGATTGAAGTAAACTGAAACAAAACATATGTTTTTATAGACATTTGAAATTTCAGCCATGTGGAAAAAAAAGATTTGAAAAATTCCTTCCTTTGACCTAGTGTTTCCAAAATGTAATGGGATCTGGGTCACTGGCAATCTATGAACCAAATTTGGTATGAATTCAACCAATAGTTCAACAAAGCCTCCCCTTTAGGCACTGGGAATACTGATATATGGTGATTTTATGGCAGTTTTTTGTGAATGCACATACTTGGGTGGGGACACCCTGGAGGCTCATAAAATAGAGGGGTCAACAGTGGTTAAGTGGAGATGACTGATGAACAAAAACTGCATTTCTCTAACCTGTCCATAATGTTCTTATTTGGGTGTGAGCTGCAGACTGATGATAATAGCATCTTACTTCAGCCTGTGGCGTGCAGCAGCATCTAGTCTTCTTAACTGCATGAACTGCAGTTTGCTGATTGGCCCAGAGCCATTGGTGGTGCGGTCCACGGTCTCATCATGCATCAGTACGGGCACTCCATCAGATGTAAAACTCAAGTCCAGCTCCACTCCCGTAGCCCCATTTTTGCTGGCCTGCAATGGAAGATAATGGGAGAAGACAAAAAACAACAGCTTTTTATGCACACTGGGGAAAAAAATTATATTGCATTGGGAATAAGAAGAGTTGTCAGTGTAACCTCACAGCGAATAAATACAAAGATAACTCTACACACTTGCTGGAGCAGTGTGTGTCTATAAAATAAAATGTTAAATTTGTTGTGGATGTATTTGGATGACTAAAATAATGTGGTCTACACTAAATTAACTTTCTCTGTACTGCAACTGCTCTTACATGGATTTGCTGGTGGGATTGCAGCATTGAGCAATTACTTTGTCACGGATCAGGTTGGTTTGGATCGCTTTTCCCCCTTAATAAATGTAATTACTATTAAATAAAACCATCTTGCCTTTATTAAGATTATATTTGTCTGATAGCAATATTTACTTAATTATCTTAAGCAGAAAATGATTAGACCATCAAAAGTCATCGAAAACAATGGTGATGCAATTAAGTGCTAAGTCCTGTGTGTATCACGTGACTAAGACAGACAGAAAAGAAAACATGGAATGTCTAAAAGCACTGTTTTTGTCAGTACAATGACATAGATATTGATGTAAGAACAGAAGTGATTTTGGTTATTATCAAGAAAACATGGAAAATGGATAGATATCAGGTCTGAAATTAAACTGTTATGTGCTATTTTTTTGTTGCTATCATTATATTTGTCCAAACACATGTACTTTTAATTGTACCAGGCATTAAAATGAGCAAGAAATTAAAGTGTGACTGTGTGACAAAAAAGCTATGATAGCTATGTATAATGTGTTGCAAATCAGAATGTACTAAACAATCTTATCTATCAGGAGAATAAAGACACTGTGGAGAAAATATTTCAATTCTGAAAAAAGTGAAATCTTGTGTGAAAATGGATGGAAAATGTTAATATAGCCCAATAAGACATAAGGGTTAACATGCACAGGAACCATGCATGAGTCAGGACTGTGGAGGTGGCACGTATTAAACAATAAGCATTTCTTTTTCTTTTTTAAACGTGCTTTAACATTTGCTGCAAATCCATGAAGCCTAAAGGAAAGAATTCGAATCACAGTACTGGGGTGGGGTGTTGTGATCATGCTACAAAATGAAACCACATGTCTATTTCTCATGTTTGACCTCTCTGATCGCTGCCAGTGTGTTCTCCGGTGCGTCGTGACTCCCTCCGCGGTGCGCCACCACCGGGACGACGCCGAAAGAAGCCCAGGGCCACAGCACCCGGCTGGCCTGGTCCGCCGGCACCGGAGGGAAGCGGAACATCATCATGAAAACGTAGAGGAACACGGTGAAGACAGAGGCCCCCGTGACAGTCCTCGTCCCCAGCATCACTAGCAGGAACACGGACGACACATACATCACCTCGTCTCCGATTTGTAACATGGTGAGAAAAAAGCGCACGGAGGGTTAGTAAAAGACGCGACCGGATCCGAGTGGAGTGGATGAGGAGGATGGATGTTCAGGAGGATGCCATGAGGGAGCTCTGCAGTCTGCAGGTGACTACATGGTGACAGGACAGAGAGATCACACACAGATGAGCAAGCACCAGCTGTTGCATTTTACAGACCAACAGAAGACGGATCAAACCATCCCAGCCATGAACCACACTCAGTATTAATATTAATACACATCCGGCCAAAAGAATCAATAAAAAATAAAATAAAAACGACTGTCTAAATGTATACCTTACACCTACTCCTATGATGAATTACAGACCAAATTAACTCCACATTTAAAACACATAAATGTATTTTAATATCAGCGTTCCCACACATTTCAAAATAAAAAGGATGAAACAGTACACTTTTATTTTGAAGGCACAATATCACTGTTGCTCATTCTACGGCTTAGCGCCATCTGGAGGTCAGGATGCTGGGAAACTGAGAAAATTGGTGCAGGAATGTTACAACATCAGAATCATGAGTATTAACCCATAAATACCCAGTGCTACTTATCTGGAAGCTCCAAAATAGGGGTTTCCCTCTATATTTGCATTTTCTTGAGTTATTTATTACTATTTATTCAAATATTATCCTCTGAATTTTGTGGGGTTTTCAGAGAAAATCAAGGGTTTTCCTAAGGGTTTTTAATTTGCTGTTTATGTACAGTTAAGAAAAAAAATTATTAGACCACCCCTTGTTTTCTTTAATTTCTAGTTCATTTTAATGCCTGGTACAACTAAAGGTGCATTTGTTTGGATGTTAACAACAAAAATACCTCATAATAGTTTAATTTCAGAGCTGATATCTATCCATTTAACATGATTGCTTGATAATTACCAAAATCACTTCAGTTTTTACATCAGTATCTATGTCATAGTACTGATAAAAACAGTGCTTTTAGACATTCCATGCTTTCTTTTTCTGTCTGTTTTAGTCACATGACAAACACAGGACTTAGAATTTGATTGCATAACTGTAATTGTTTTTGATGACTTTGGATGGTCTAAGCATTTTCTCAGTGACTGTAGATGCTCATAAAAGCTGAAGGTTATAGGATTAGTGAATTAACAGGTATTAAACATTTTAGATCAGTAGATGGTTTGGGTCACCGGTGGCTGTTTGGGTCTTTATGGGTTAAGCACAAAAAGTGAAACATGTAAACGTAACCACAATAAATCAATCGATGTATTTCATTAAAAACAAATCAAATGCAGTAGGCAAATTCCAGCTGAACGAGAGAACTTCAATAAATGTTTTCACAAGCACATTCTGCATGAAAATACTAATTTAATATTCTACATCCTCATAACTGAAAATTACTCTGAGAAAATATTTAACATTGTAAGGCATTTCTTTTATGTTGCTCCATAGAAATATTCTGATATAAACTGCTCTCTAAAACCAGATTTTTGATCAAAGTCCTTAGTGTGTGTTGGTTGTCACTGGGAACTGTCTGCTGGTGTTGGACTGATGTGTTGGAGCAGCTGGTCGCAGTAGAGAGGACACCGATGTCTGTCCCTCACCAACTCCACCTCCGTCTTCAGAAGAACAGGGTTGATGGAGCTGCCTTTCTTCAGGATCTCTGAGCAAACAAAACCCAAAGAAAAGTCAGCACACAGGATATGAAATGAAACAGGGCATGATCAGGGTCCTGTATGTCATCTACAACAGCTGAAAAATGATCACGGTCAATTCTTTTATAGTGTCTTATCTTCAAATGCTTTCAATCTAATTCTGATTTAAGGAGAAACACGATTTCCCAAATGCTTAGACTAGTCGATTCTCCAAGTGTAGTCTAGTCTAAGTAGTTTTGTAAAAAAAAATAAAATAAAAAAAAATACTGAAAGTATCTCTCATGACTTTAAAATACTGAGCAAAATAAGAATATTTACATGCACAAGTATCATATTATTTCTGTCGAGTGGAAAACTCTTCTATCCAAAATGGTTATTGAGATGACTATAGTCTGAACCAGAATATGAGCTGAATGTTGGGTCAGATAGGGTCTGATCTTAAGCAATGGATCCCAGTTCTTCTTCTACTACTGTTCAGTGCTAACTTCATGTAGGGCACACAACAACCTACTTCCACCCTGCATACAGGAGCTGTTCTCAGTCAGAGAGTCCCAGCACAACCTTAGGGGAACCGGTATGTTCAAGAAATCAAAGACAAGGACCGATGCAGAAGGCAAATGCATATCTGTAACTGGAGTAAAATGATAGAAGAAGCGTGAAAAAGAATTAAAAACATGCACATCAGTCACTACATTTAAAAGGATCTTTAAAAAAAAAAAAGGGGTATGTATAGGTATGTATAATAAGTATGTTTAAAACCCAGGTATCCAATAAATCTAAAATATTAGGATAAAGTAAGCCAATTATCAGGATAAAACTAAGATTTTACTAAGATTACATAATTTGTTTTATTATATTATGTCAAGTGCAGCCCTTAAAGTGCATTACACAATAAATAATATAAACATAACACACACCATCTTAAACCAACAAAGTGTAAAAACATTTGTAAAAAAAAAAAAAAAATTGTATTATTAAATTATTGTTTAAAATTGTGCCATCTTGTTCTGTTTCTGCAACTTTCCTTCCTTTAAATAAAGTAGGCATAAATAAACTGTTGCTTCAACCTACGCCTTTTTGCACATGTTTAATACGGAAATATAAACTATATATATGTATATATCATGTTCTATAATTAAAAATATAGTTAAATAGACGAATAAATTACTAGTACATGTACAAGCTCGTTTATGTAGTTGTTAGTTGAAACCAGCAGGGGGCAGTGTTGGACTACACTTCATTTTTAACTCCAGCATGGTCAAGTTCCTTTTGCTTCCACAAGGAGGCAATGATGATCTTTTCAAACCTAGACACACTAGATCAGTCCACATCCTGCTGCTGATTTCCAGAGGTATATAGAATTACTGAAATTGCTGTCAATGAGTAAATGTTTTGGAAACCAAAAAGAAAGAGTACTGTTTCAGTGTTGACATGCTGTCACTCAGGATGAGTTAGCTCATGTAAACTCATCATCTGATACTTAATGGAACCCGCCTTTGTTCTTTAAGGAGATTGAGGGGATTTTTGAGCTTTTGTGTATACTGTGCTTAGTTGTGTTGAAGGTGGGGGCAGATGGGAGAGGCACTTGGAATTAAAGAACAATGATGACTTGTGAGAAGTGACTTGTACGAGTGCCAAAAGCCTGTGTGTGTGATTGAGCAGGTAGCAGCCGTTCTGCCGGGGACAGCCGGATTACTGAGGAGAACGGGAGGAATGAGAGAAATGGGGATGAGAGGAAGGAGGTGGTGGTGCTGTCCGTCATGCTGTCAGGACATGCTGCAGACATCAAGCCATTTCACAGATATGCGTTTGAAATCTAAGAAGCATAAGAATGGGATCAACTCTTAAAGGAACAAAGAAGAAGAGACAGTGAGGAAGAAAGAGCTTCAAACAGAGACATGCATGAGAGTGTAGAATGCTTCCATATTTGCGGCACAGGCGGTTATGGGTGCTGTCAGATACAGACGATCACTCAGCAAGATGTGAGGTCATCTCATTTCACAAAGAGACTCCTAACTGTCTACATGCTGTTCTCAATCTACTGCACCTCATGAGGATCACAGTATGGGTCTATGCTCGGCTGACATACTCACTAAGGTTTTAGATTTTTGTTTTATTCTGCCTTCAGAAGTCAAGGTTACAGACACTTGATAACCAATTGCAAAAACAAAAATGCTTATTGTTCTTGGAAGGCTTTCAAAAGCCATCCTACATGGCTAAAATTCATGGTATGGAAGCTATTGCTGCATCTGGTGAGTGTGAGAATGCCCCCCCCCCCCTCCTCCCCCCGCTATGAAGATGAGTGATCCTGTAGCGAGGCCTCTCATGGTTGGCTAAGGCATCAGTGCTCACCTGCGTCCTGTCAAAAGTAATGACAGCGAACATTCATGTGAGTGGGAGAGAGTGAAAGTCCAGAGCAGCTGAGCCTCAGTTACACACTTCAGGAAAAGTCTCAGATTTTCCACAGATGAATCAATAAATTGCGGCCGTTAAATGACAAGACGTTGCAAAAAAACATCAGGTATGAGAGGAGGAAGACAGACTGATAGAAAAAAAGATGGAGGATATTAAGTAGGGTGGTTGTACAGACAGATGGGGTTGGTGGGTCCCCATGTGGATGTCATTATGTGGGACTCCTCTGAAATGTTCTGGAGTGAAGTAATTGACCAAACAGATCAGTCTACCTCACATGAGTTGGTGAAGTGTTACACAGATAGCGAAGGGAATCAAGGGGTAATGATATTATATATGTTGCCCTCAATAATAATAGTTTATGATTTTGTTAAACAAAATCACAAATCATCTATAATGTATTTGTTAAGAAACTTTAAAGAACTGTGTATTCATTTGTCAGTTTCACAGAACGTGATGCCAGAGATGATTTACAAAAAAGTGCACAGTTCACACCTACAGTACCTCCTGTGGTCTGCACTTTTGGATGGAAGACATTAAAAATATGCTGAATTAACAACATGTTGACGTCAGACGCTGCCCGCCTATAAAGGGAGATACAGCCCATGTTGATGATGGTGGCAGAATATATAGTCTGTTCCCAAAATGGCAGTGTGAAAGCAAAACTCACCAGACCACATGTGTACGATGTTTTAAAAAACCCTTGACCTTTGCTTCAGATTTTTAGTTGTGAAAACGCCCTTAATTTAGTGCCTCTTTAATGCGCGCGCACACACACACACACACACACACACACACTGACTGTAGTGTCCACATATGTTATCATTCTAAGTAGTGACTCAGACTTGCATGTAATAATAAGATTTTTTTTTTTTTTTAAAGCAGCAGGAGCTGGAATCAAAGGACAAAATGCCAGAATTTGGAAATGCACACTTGCTTTTACAGCTCCTCTTAGTCTACAGTCAAAGACTATATTTAAAAATAGATGACCTGATGCACTTTTGCGCTGCTGTGGAGAAGAGAAGGCACTTCTCCAAGCTTCTGTGTTGAGACATGGAGTAGACCAATAGAATCCTAAACATCAGTCCCATATTTTACCTCCTATCTGTCTGAAAACACTTGAGATTGTCCAAAACCGCATATGACAAGGTAGATACAGCCTGAAAACAATGCACACTAGTGAGTAAAATTCCGGTTTCCTTTCAGAACACTTGAATTACCTATGCCCAGTGATACCAAAAAGCTATAAATTATTAAGGCCAGTATAATGTGATTTACTGTATATATTGTACAATGTGATGTACTGTGTGGTATGATATTTCATTCGCCTTGTGCATAACCATGATCTTTTTTGCTCATTCAACTCTACACGGCTGCCTCCTAACCAAACTGGAATAGAGGAGTTCAGTGACCTGGTATCAGAGCACTTAAACGGCATCTTTATCATCAGTGGTGAATTCCCTCTCGGTGTTCTGACCAATCCCACTTTGGCAGAGGAAATGACTGAAACCGCTATTGGTGATGAACGGTGTGGAAAAGAAGGATAATGGAGAGCTTTGGAAATAAAAGAGATGGAGAATCTGCTGACAGACTTCCAGTGCTATAATCTACTGTCTGATAGAGGATACCTCTAATTCCTCTCATCACATTGTGAGTGTCTTGGACACAGCAGCTGGTCTGCAGATCATCACAACTAACCACTGTTTTCATCATTGTCTTCATCATCTGTGTATAAGCTAAATGTGTATATCAGAAAATGAAAGCTAATATCAAACACATTTTGAATCAAACACAATGCACGAAAAAAGATGTTTTATATTAGACAATACTAAAGTCCCATCCCTTTTTCCTCTTTTTTCAGCAGCAGGGACTGTTAGCATGACAGTATGTCCTCCTGAGACCCAGCAATGCATTTTTGTCCTGTGTAGTGGACAAGAGTTCAACAGCTTTATGAAGAAAAACAAAACTGTACACTGCAAATTATATTTCATTAAATAGTTTTTTTACATTAAAAAAAAAAAACATCTGCAAATCTGTGGTGTCATACAGTTTCCAATAAAGGCCATTGTATAATGTAAAAAAACAAAACAAAACTTACTGGGTCTCAATAGGATATAAAAAAAATGTCAACAAAAAATGTAGATTTGTAAATAATGGGAAAAGTTGTATTCTCAAATGAGTTTTTGTTGTCAAGTGAATGGTTAAAGTTTCAAGTCTTCACTCCAGCTTTACTCCATTCACCACATTCACATATTTTAAGTTTTAGATTCTATTCATATTCTGTGCACAGCTTTCACAAACTAGCACTAAGATGTTTGATTCTCCTGGTTACCAGCAGCCAAACGTCCCACCCAAACTCACCAAGCACTTGGTCCTGTACGGAGCTGTCGGGGTCATCTAGGTAGACGAGCAGCTCCCGGAAGAGGAACTGCAGATGAGGAGCATAAATCTCAGGGCTGTAGTCTTCAGTCAGACTGGACAACCACAGCCCCAGGGCCTGCAGGGCTGCACTACGCACTGCCTCGCTGCTGTCATCCAGGCGCTTCAGCAGCTCTGCACACAAACAAACAGAGGAATAGAAAACCAAATGGAGTCTGATGTTGTTGATAAGTGGTTTGATTTTAAAGTAAAAATGGTGGTTATGAGGACAAACCAGAGTCTCACGAATAGTAAATCTGATCAAACGTACCGTACTTCTGACATCCAACACCTCAAAAACAAGCTGAATTGTTTTAATTCATTCATTTGGTTTAAAAAAAATATTACACAAAATCTGTTAAAAATCTTACATGTAAATTTCAGAGACATTGTCACATTTTCTGTAAGTGTTCATTCAGGATTCCTACAGCTTTCAACAGGTAAAATGTAAGACTTTTTAAGACCTTTTTAAGAACAGAATTTAATGCCCATTTCACAGCCATACTGGGAAAAAAAATTGTGACTCCTAGAAAAATGTATTTATTTACATCAGCAGACATTGAATATTCCATACTGTACACAGAACTGAATATTCTGTGATCCTTTCCTACCAGAGGCTGCAAAGTTAGTGATAATTGGTTCCTAATTTCAGTATAAATTGTTGAGTTGGAACAGGTGGAACTGAGTTGACTAAAGTTACAGCTTTTACACATTTAAACACAATATAGCTAACAAGTCGATGGAAACATAACTTCGGACCTACCATATCCCATTTAATATATTTAAAGACTTTTTTAAGATATTAAATACAGATTTATAAATACAAGACTTTTAAGACTTTTTAAGAGCCTGCAGGAACCCTGCCGTTACTTACCGGGGTAGATCTTGTTAAGGGCCTCAGGGTCCAGGCTGGTTCCAATGAGTCTGAGTATGCAAGACAGAGAGCGACAAGCCATCAGCCTGCCCATCTGTGAGTCCTCTGTCAGGGCTGACAACACTTGGGGACTCAGTTTCCCTTCAGTACACAGAAGCTGCCCAAAAAAAAAATGAAAAAAGCAAAAAGGGTTACAGAGGTGAAGGGTTAAATTCCTCTAGATTTCCTTAGTGCTGAGGAGTGTGATATTCAATAAGAGGTTCTAAATGTACAACTTGCCAGAATGACATCTGTGCCTTTATACTCAGCGTCACTTGCTATTATTTCCAAAACCCTCTCTAAACCTCTCTGCTGATACTTTCATTACATATCAACAATGAGGAGTAGGGAGGAAACCTGTGAATACTAAATGACACATCACAGTGACGGCTTATAGAAAGGAAAAGGTTCCAAAATGTCCATTTGCTTGAAAATGAAAAACCACCTCAAGCATGACAGTTTCACATTAGATCTGGATCAGTTTGTACAGACACATAGGCATGAAGCCCAACTTCAGAAGTCCAGTGAAGACTGATGTCTTCATCACACCAGCAGATGAAAAACAGAGGAAATGGACAAACAAGGTGAGGTTGAGCACATCGGGTCACGGGCCAAGGGTTGATTACTAAAACCTCTGTCCCCCTGTCTGTTTGCTATCGTAACTGCACAAAAGAAACAGTGAAAGTACAGTGAAGAGGGAGGGAGGGAAGGAGACAAAGAGGAGGAAAATTTGGCAGAGATGTGATCCGGCATGACATCAGTGACAATCTGGAGGTGCCAAACGTAACTGGAGCCGCTAATTGTTTTCACAGGGAGTAGAGAGGAAACAATGTCCTCCTAAATGAAAGACTGTTTGATTTGCCTTTGGGAAATACTTTTATATCCGTATGTCATACTTGTTATGTCAGGACATGTTTTTTATTTCATCCGCCGACCTCTTATCTCAAGTGTAACCTAACAACTCTGAGAGTAACACGGCTGCATTTAGTCACTGCTTCTCAAGGTTTTCTGCTCTTGTGGGGACATTTGGGCGCCACCAGATAGTTAAAGTTTGATCATATACACCTACACCCACACACCTACACACCCACATTGTCCCCTAGCTGTTTGCTTTGCCTTGTAGTTAAAGACGTGTGACCAGAAGATGTGTGTGAGCCAGTTCCAGCTGGTCACTCTGCACATGCAAGGGCAAACACAGCCAGATGTGCGTGTGTGTGTGAGTGCACATACTGTAACTGGGCACATGCTCTGACAGGCAGGTGCAGGGGCATGTTCCGGTGATAGCCACTACAAATGGAAGCATTGTTCCTCAGGGACAAAGGTATGTGAACCCACATGCCCCCTCGTACACCTGCTACCTGCGGCGGCCAAGACAGAATGATGGCGGACGATAGATTTTCCTAAATGGCCAAGTGGGACCATCTGTTTTGATGTGAAATGGACAAAACAGAGGATTTGAACTAAATGTCAACTCCTGATGGATTTCAAGAATGCACTACCAAATCTTTTCCCTTACAGCTGAGTCAATAAAAAAGTGTTTCTGCCGATGGGGGAAAGAAGTACATGCTACTGGGGGAAGTTTATATCTACTGGACATGGATGTAACTACTGTGTTAAATCTGCCTGTGAATAAACACTATTGTGTACAACTGAAAAAAAGGTGTGTGTACCTGTCCAGGTGTGATGGAACCTCCATGCAGCACTGCCAGCAGACAGCTGAGGGCTGCAGTGCGGACAGCAGCAGCAATTCGACCAGCCTGCCACACCAGGTTAGGAAGCAGAATGTCAGACAGGAACTTCTCCAGCTCTTTTCGGAAATGTCTGCACAGACATTAAAACAACAATTGAAAGTGTTAGTAAGAGCAGGAGCACAGAAATGCCATTTTGAAAACAACTGAATAACATGCAATATTGAGAACCCAACTACAGAAAAACGACTATTGTGCAGTAATTTTCCCACGCTTGTTCTAAGAGAGGAGGGGTGGGGAGCAGTGGAGGAGAACCAGGAGGCGAGGAGTAGAACATCTGGGTCTCCTCCTTTCCCTCTCTTTTCCACGCTGGCTTAGGCCCTCTGACGTCCTCTCACACATTACCAGAGTCTATAGTGCCTTTTATTCCTAAACATGAACTCTGGCTATTTAATCTATGACAGAAAAAAACTTAACATGTGTTTAATGAAGTGTGCTGCGGTGTTCCAGTGCCAATAGGGGGAGACTGTGTGCCACTAAAACAGCCAGGTTTGTGTTGCTGCATTAGATCAACCTCCTCCTCATCTGGACAGGTGTTGAAAGCTCATCATGAATGAGGCCAAGACATGGAGAGACATATTTCCACATTATAGGGATGAAATCCAAAGGAAAGAAGAGTAGGACTTCACCTTTCACTTGTATGTGTGTGCACAAACACATACAAGTGCCAGGGAATATTGACTGTACATCTCAGGGGTTTCTGCACAGTGAATCCTGTGTGCTTCTTTAAAACCCACAAAGCAACAGCAGAGCAAACAACAAACCTACAGACACAGACAAATAACAATTTACAGAGTCAAATATATATCCACATTCAGTGTATTTAACACTGTTAAGAAAACATTGCATCATAATATCATATAATCCAATCCAAACCACTTTATTTACATAGCACATTTAAACAAGACTGCTGCACATCATAAAAACAATTTAAAGAAATACTAAAAACAAATGAATATGTACATAAAACTATAACAATGCTCTAAATAAAACAATAAAACCATGAAAAAGAAATAAGAAAAAATAAATAAACAAAATACACAGAGGACCACACAGTTCATGCAGTTAAAAGCCAGAGAATATAATGGATAATGCTGAAACACAGAGAATTACTTTTTACTGTGATTCATGTGAATTTACAAACTTTCCATGTTTCATCTAAAATAACTGTGGAAAAATATCACTTAATTTTAAGGTTGATTTCCTTTAATTTCTAATGTCAGGTCACTAAGTTGTATTTTCTTTAACAATACACAGAATCACCACAAAGTAGGCATTTACTGAAGGCTTTAAAGCTTCAATTTAGACTCAAGTCAGATTCCAATTGCAGTTCACACATACATAAAACCACCCACTCTTATCTATTTTTTGGCATGTGACTTTTACATGCCACTTTCAAGAAAAGAAGGGCCAACTCTCACACATCACCTTCTACTTAGATTTCACATCTTGCTTTTTAATCACAGCCCATAAACCCACATGAAAGAGTGACATTACGTGTGTGTAGATGGATGATGTACACAAAATCCTTTCCCTTTCTGCTTGTTCTATGGTGGAGCTGTCATTATGTCATTTTGGTTGAAGAACAAAGAGGGAAGCTTTTCTCTATAACTATCATTGTCCTCTTGATGACATATAGTGTGTGTGTATGTGTGTGTGTGTGTGTGTGTGTGGGCTACAATCTGCTGAGCAAAGATCAGGCCATAAAAGGTTGAGATGAGTGTGAATGGAAATGTTATGGCAGACCACACAGCCCACCATAAGTTAAACATTCGTTTGAGACCTTTTGAAGGTGTAACATGATTTCTGATTGCTGATGGTCCTGTGATTACCGGAGATACGGCTCAGGAATGAGAGAAGTAGTTAGCAGCACAGGTGGCCGTACTGGGAGAGTAGAAGAAACACAGACTTCTTTTGTTTAATATGCACATTTATGGAAGTATAATGTCATTAAATCTGTTCCCGTTTCCATATTTTTGGCAAAGTAGCAGAATAATTTGGCTTTAAGAACGCTTCCTGTTATTTTCATCATGTATTTCAATGTCAAGAGTATCATTTTTTTTGTGTATTCTTTACTGTTGTGCAGTTCATGCCAGAGGACCTTTCAACATCTCAGATAACCTATCGATCCTTATTATGGAAAAACTTAGAGACCTCTTGGCTGTAGGGTTAGGGTTAGTTACAAGCTCCACAGATGTCACCATGGCAACCCCATGGGTGATGTTTGTCTTTCTGATCGACAGAAGCAGCTGTTGTCATCACTTGGATCCGGGACGGGCCTCAGGCTTAATGCATTCCCTCAGATTAGAGCTTTGAGCCTGTGCTGAGGGCTGCACAGCTGAGGGTTGTGGAGGGTAAGGGGGGGGCAAAAGATGAAGAACTGACAAATTGGAGCTCTCCTCTGAGTAACTTCCTCTCCTTCAGCCTTCCTTCATCAGTTAATATGAACCTTTGCGGCCTCTTCATCATCCTGGGACCTGAATGAATGACTCAGTCCATGTAATAGTCCCTAAGAGCCCATTTCTAATCAGATGAGACTTTTTACGGTCTGTGTGGTGGAACAAGTGATTGGAATGGGGTTCACAATTCCTTTAGTACATTCACCTGAACACCACCTGAACAGATCTTTTGTCAATAACCATGTGACCCTGCCTGAACCACCGTAGGTCTAATAAAGCTTATAAGGATAGAATATGGTGCCCTAAAGGAAATGCCATACTGTGATTTTATATGTGTGTTTCTAATTATCGTCCCTAGTGGTCACAGTGTTAATTTACAGGTTACGTATCAGGCATGGCCTAAAAATATGAGCTGGGTTAATAATGCCGTCTTCAACCTCAGACCAGACAAACCCAAACAATACAACATTAAACAGTGATGAAATGGCACTACACATACAGTATTTCAGTCCATTGTGTGTGTATATAATAACATTCTCATGCTCAGAGTATGAGTATGTGTGTATAGTATATGCGTCCCCCTCACCCCTGGGAATCCAGTGTGTTGGCTGCATCCAGTAACAACTTGGCAAGCATTGTGAAGATGGTCATCCTCATCTCTGGGTCTCTGTCTGGTTGGAGGCAGTTCTGGAGCAGAGGCATCAAGCGGCTCACAAACTCCCCGATCACTGGACCTTTGACACACATACGCAGACATTTACTTTACTAATGCTGCAATGTGTTTTGTTGTGGTATCTTTGGAATTATAGATTGTGTTATTTTGGTATTGTACAAAAAAAAAAAAAAAAAAAAAAAAAATCAGTGGACGTGTATTTTATAAGTATTACCCACTGCTGAGTCAACTGTCCACTGTCTTAAATTCACTCTGTAACCACTTATTTTCAGCCTAACCACTAAATACTACATATTCCCTTAAAACTACATTGGTCTTTTCAAAACAAGGACACTTTTTTTGTGCGTTTTCTTAATTCATCTTTGACAGACCTAACTGTTAACTTGCAGACAACCTCTTTTTATTTAGCACTGAGTGACCGGAGGGCTTGTGTTATTGAGAGATAAATGGACTGGTGAGACGGTGACACAGAGTTCAGGAAATGATACATAAAAAAGGTCTTTGTGTGAGAAGAGTTTAGTATATGAGTGTGAATTACAGGAAAAATGAGAAACTCACAATGTAACTTGTCCCATAGTAGTCATACATACCCGCATACACCCATCCACTAACAGTCTGACTGCATGTTTACAAAGCTATATATAGTCATATGTGTGCGTAATGAGTGATAAGTGTCCATTCTCTGCTTTGGACTCAATTTTACAGACATGAGAGGAGACAGAGGAAATCCTGTGATTCTGCCTGAGGGTGGCGGCCAATGTCATAAAGAGATATGGGAAACAAAGAGGGAGAGAGAAAGGAAAAAGAGAGAGAAACCTAATTTATCAAAGAGGAATGTTTGAATCAAAGGGTGTGTTAGAGGAGACATCTGCAACTTACTGCAGATATGACAAGGCACCAGTGGAATACTAAACTAATGCGCATGTAGACTTTAACCCAAAAGGACTCAGTATGATCAGTGTTCCTGAATGAATTTATCACTCCATTTTTAACCTTTTCTGAAGTGATTTATTATTATATTCTCAGCATTTTGTATTTTTTCTACTGAAAAACATCTGCTTTCCTTTATTTAATTCACTGATCATGTGATGTTCATAAAAGCTCAGAGTAAATTCAAAAGTGATTGTTTGAAAACAGAAAAAATTAAGAAAAAGTGACTCTTTCAGTAAAATCTATCATTAACTGAGCATAACTGGTCGACGGTGGATGTTTGGGTCTTCATGGGTTAAACAAATATCCTGTCCTTGAGCAAGGCACTCAACCTCTTCCACAGAAATAGAGGGAGCGCGTTTACTCCAGACTATACACGAAGGAGCTGACATTCTCAGCTGAACAACAACATACTATGTAGAGGATATGACAGGGCAGTTATTATTTCTGTTTCCAGCAAAGACAAAGAGTGCAAAGAGCTGATGAGTAAGCAAATAGGCAATTCTCAGTTGTCAAATTAACTACCGTCAATTGTTCAGCAGAGGGCTAACTTCCCTGAATCATGACTACATCAAACAAAGAAGACACTCGCTCCCCATGTGGCCCCCATCACATCCGGTTAATAGAACAAAAATGATGAAATAAATGAAAGCTAGGGATGCTTAGTCCATGCTAAAAATGTGCAACCATGACACAAAGAAACACACAGTCATACACAAGCTCAGAGCTTCAAAGTGGCCTTGATCTTTGGGAAGGTCAAGAGCAGATGGCTGTGGCACTGTTTGATGTAGTGACCTACCCGGGGATCACTGAGTGGACTTAGAATGGACTGGTCAGTTAGCTGTAGGAGTGCATGAATGTGTCAGAGTGTGTGTGTGTTTGAGGATTAGACTGGTACCCAGCAGCCTAGCTAATTAGAAAGAGGGAGAGGGGTAGGAGAAAGAAATAAAGATGAAAGTGTGGCACAGGGAGGTGCTGATCATTGAGGATTATATGGTATAGAGCGAGGTAAAGTGAAGTCTGACCATCAAAGACAAGGTCAGAGCTTTTTAAACCACTGCACACACAGACACACACAAAAACCCTTCTGACATGTCTGACAAACACAGAGTGATACAGGGACTTACAAAAGTTAGTAAGCCAACTGGTGCTAATGACCGCCTTGTATTTTTTTCCCCTATGGGTGTGTTTAACCATAAGCCTCTCTGCTTGGGCGACAGAAAACAATGAGAAGCTCTAATGCTGCATTTAAAGACCTTAAGGTGTGGGTCACTGGTCAGCATGTCAGTGGGGCTTCAACCATAAATCATACAGATTTTAACCTTCAATAATGCATTATTCCACAGTCTGGACATCTGTCAACTGATACTTTTGATGCTTGTAACATTTAACATGTCAGCAGCAGCTATGTGGACATATTGCAGTGATAGGATGTATGTACTTGTGTCCAACTTTCATACTGTACTGTTTGTTATTGTACATTTAAATGCATGATAATCCAGGATTTTTCACTTATAAGTGATTAATTTTGCACTGTAACATTTAAGGATCCAAGAACTTCTGCTACCTCATATACTGTTTAAGCAAACATATAACAATCTGGAGAAAAGTATGCCTCTGAACTAATTTAAATAAACTATTTGGATCCCTCATGCCAGAGAGTATTGCTGTTACTGCTTCAAAAGCTGCTGGTTCTAATGTGCTGACTTAATGATGGATCGTGTGTGAACAGGACAAACAGCTTGATGCTTATATTATGATGTAACAAGTTATGTCTGAACAAGTTCAGGAAAGAGTAGCTTCACAAACCACATGGTGAAGTAATGTTTGATAAAGCATTATACATACTGTAGATTATAGTGTCACTGATGTGCTCGAGCTAAAACGTATGTTTTAAATAAATGACTGAACACCTAAACCTTAGACTTTGCTCAGTGTTTTGTGGCTGTACCCGCTACCTTCAGCACCTGAGGTATAACTTGGCAATGTGCACATTCAGGCTTCACTTCTCACCTGATTGTGTGACTATGATATGCAGTTGAAGACTCTGTGGAGAGTAACTGGACCAGTTGTTGACAGAGGCAGACAGCCAGCCCAGCAGCTGGTCCATATGTTGTCTATAGAGCTCTGTCAGAGAGTCCAGACTCTGCACCTTACACAACAACTGTGCACTCTGCAGAGCCTGATGGAGAGAAGAAAAAGGAGGACAGGAGGTTGAACAAAATAATACAAGCACAAAAATGTATTCTAAGACCTACAGGATTGTGTAAAAAAAAGATTTAAAAATGACTATATATAAATTATTATGTGACAGAGTGGAGAGTATTATATTCAACTTGAACAATTACAGCTGTTTTCTTCCAGTCTCTCTAAGCCTGCGGGTCATCCATACATGGGAGGCTCAAAACCATCATGTGAATCCATGGGAAGAACAACAGTGAAGGCATGACAAGGTCTTACACATAAAACAACTTAGTAACAAAAACCCAGACAGATACACAGGATGTCACAAAGGCACAGGAACAGACAGAAACACACACACATAGACACACCAATAAAGCTGAGCTAAGAGGAAAGGGCAGGAATGAGAGATAGGAGAGTAAATAATTAGCTGACTCTTTAGGGCAGGGGAACTGACCCTTTAGGGCACTTCATAGTTCCTTTCATAGTCCCTCAGGGAGGGACAGGGACAGAAACAAAGTCTAAATCACAGATTGGCTCTTTCTGAGAAGAGCTAGACAACCCTGAGCAGTCCACTGATGGGAAAGAGTTCCCCTTTTCTGGGAAAACAAGTTCTTCTTTTCCTCTGGGTCCAGGGAATGCCCAAGGCCATTCTCACCCTCCCTCTCATTCTTAATTCATTCCTCCCTCACTGCAACTGTCTCTGCTTGAACACTGCTCTCTGTCTGAACATACACACCGATACAGGCAGACATAAACACACACATACACTGGTGGCCCATGTGGTGTCTGGGAAGTATCAGGGCCAATCCCTTCCCGCTCCTTCACTGTCATTAGCCTCCTACTGAGACAAGAAGTTAGACGACATGTTGACCACAGTCACCATCCTTCACTTGTCACTGTTCCAGTCACATCCCGTAAGTTTATTACCTGCATATCAGCAAGACGGTGTGATGGAACCACAAATGGGGCTTGGCTAGTGACACACACCTGAAAGACTGTTCATGTCTCGCTATCTACTTTTTCCCTATTTCTGTCCGTCTCTTCTTTTCTCTGCCTTTCACCCACCTCCTTACCCAGGACTAGATTTAAAGTTCCACTCCAAAGGTGTAATTTTAGCTCTTCTGGCTAAGTGGGTAATTATATTGTTGGCCATGCCCACTTTAAACCTGTACAAATGCTCACATTCCTCAAATGGCTCTCTTGCTTCATAAAGCCTGCTTACCTTTCTAATAAAAAACTTGGATGGAAAAAAGAACACTGAGTAAGCACAATGTCAAAGAAGAATTGAAGAATTACACAGGTGAAAGGACTTGCAGGTTTTTGGCTACACAGAGGAAAGTGATAATGCAGCTGCACAGACAATACATCTGGTACTGTATCTTCTTACTGTTAAGTTGTGTCTTCTCACCTTTTCACTGAGATGTGGCTCCGTACAGAGGCTCTGGACAGTGACCAGCACCTGCAACAGCTGCAGGCTGACTGAGCAACAGTCTGACTCACACTGACGCAGAAGCACATCCACGCAGGCCAACAGCTGCTCTAAGTATAAAACCTAGGATAGAAGAACAGAGAAATACAGAAAAAGGAGAAAACAAATCAAAGACTGACTTCTTGTACTTTAAAAGGTATTGTTATATGGCTCTAGTGTTTCTCTTAATCTTGATGTCCTAAATGCTAAAGCACTGATGCAACTTTAAAAAAAAAAAATTGACAAAACATTCCTCTGCCTGATCAGTAATATAGAGCAATGGGGAGTGAAAACTTGTTACAAACTTGTTTCCTTCTTCAAGCACAAGTGTGTGTGAGTGTGCTGTCACTTGTCAGCCAGTGTTGTGGTGAGCTCATGTTTAGACAAAGACCTGTGGCTCGGGCTAATTTCCATGCCATCACTGGGATCACGGCCTCTTTTCCTGTTTTCTTCTGGCCTGTCATTAGGGCTGGATGGTGGAGAAGGGGAAGATTGAGGAGGGAGATGGATGGTGAATGTGACTGAACTGAGAGAGAGTGTGTGTGTGTTTTTGTATGTGGAGAGTTTGAGAGCACCCTCCAGGTGTTTGGTCTAGTGATGAGGAGTTGGTTTGTGAGGGGAATGTAAGTGTGTCTGAGCAAGAAACACTCAGTGCTCATACCTCTACATATACTCACTCCCTCAACACACACCCACTTAAGTTTAGCTGATGTTTAGCATACGTATCACTAGGGGGCACACTATATTTTCCCAAATTTGAGTAACCATTGTACAGTAAGGCTTGGCATTAATCTGCAAAGCAAAACAAAACTTAAGCCAAGAAAAGATGCTCAGAGCGGTAAAAATGCCAGAACTTGTGAAAAGAAAAGGTAGCTTAAGGACTTCCAGTCTACAAGAAAATGAGCAAATGTTTTTAATTTGAAGTAGTGTTGGTACTAGAGGGTGAGTAGGAGGCATTCATGAATACACACTGGGAAAAAAAATCCTCTTATATGTATTTTCAATTCAGGGTCTTAGTTAAGTGTATAAACAGGTTTTTTTTTTTTTTTTTTTTTTAACTAAATTCTCTGAACAACCAAGGTTTTTCCTCATTGCCTAAGCTGCTACATTCACAGCGCAGGGTACTATGTGCTCATGTGTATGTGTATTAATAGTCATTGATGAGGGAAATCCCTGCCTGTGATCCAGGCATTCATTGGCACATAAAAACAGCAGGAGCTAAAGGCAGGCAGTTATCGAAATACAGTGATAAAAACAGTGTCAGACACATGGACGTACATATTATACACAAATGGAAAACAACCATTAGGGCTGGCCAAGAGAGCGAAAGAAGGAGAGCGGAAAAAGTGGTACAGTGTAATAACTAGGTGGACACCTGGAGTAAGGCGAGCTACACCTGGTTTCATTGGCCTCGGCACGCTCCTGGGGCCTGTTACGCAGCAAGTCCACCACTAGATACATCAATTACACATGCACACACATACACATACATGTACACACGCGTGCGCACACACGACTACTCTTCATACAGCCATACCTGACAATGAATTCCTATCCAGTGGGGAGCCCACTCCTTACTGTTACAAACATTGCTGTGGCAACAGGACAACAAACACCCATGTTGCATGGGCTCCTGACCTCTTGCAGTCAAATAAAGATTGCTATCCTGCCTTTCTTCTGCTCTCTTCATCTGTCATTCAGTGGTGAAATGAGCAATATGCAATTGTCATTCATGACAAAGCACAGGCATAAAGGCACGCAGGAGAAACACTGATGCATATAAGTATGTTTGCATATTCAGCACAGTACTGGATGTTGTGACACCACCAGCAAGATGAAAAGACACAGAGACTTCTTTGGAGCCTGCTCTCCTGTTGATTTCTTCCTCTGGGCTACTGTAGGTCAGGAACTTTTTACAACATTTCACTAAGACAGTATGTTAACTTTTAATAAACCTGGTTGTAAATATATCTGCTAATTCACTGTCCGTGTCATTCTTTTACGCCCTCCTCCCTCTATCTTTATTAATTTACTCAAGTGCTAGAGATGATGGTGTCTCCATCACTATGGAAACCAACAACACAGCTCGCCTCAGCTGTATAAGGTGTGTGTGTGATGGTGGGGGTTTGTTAATCCTCTGTAGAATTATTCTTTAAAAGACAAGAAGCCATCTGTGATTCAAAAGCAAACACCCATTATACGCTACATAGGGTATCTCTGAACACTGTGGCTTCTCCAACCACTGGTTTGCCTTTTATTTTCCCTCGAAGTCCTGACATCATTTTCAATTTATGACCGATATTTTTTCATTTTTCGCCAAGCATCTGTCATTTATTTTTGTAAGCTGTCTTTTTCCCCACTGAAATAAAGAAAAGAAAACAGGGACTTAAAAGAGCCCGAGAGGTTAAGTTGTGCAGTAGCATCATATATCAGCTTCCAAATGCAGCTTGTGCTTCAGCTTGTTCCCCAAACTCCCCACAGGGCCTTACAGTTTCCCCTGTCTGTGTTCACTTTGAAGATTATTTATATTTCATTTCTTAACAGGCTTCATCTTATCCAAGTCAAACTTTACTTACTATTTCTCCATGCCTCTGGTTCAAGTGGTACATAACTCCCTAAAGCCGGATCAAAGAACACATATTTTTGAGCTCTTTAACTGCCATATTAAAAGAAAACAACTAAATTAAAGCACAGACATTTTAAATATATCACAGCTGTCCTTGTGGCTTTGTCTTTTGCAGGAGAACAGGTAAAAAATTCAAGCCAATTAGTCCCATGTGAAGGATCTGGAGACAAACCAAAGTCTTTGAAAGTGTGACTGACGGTGTGGCAAGTGAATGTACAGATTTCTGTGTCAGTATTTCAACAAAGAAACAAAAGACAAGGTCCTGGATGCAGGTGCTCATGTCAGTAATGGTGTTATTTACAGCTAACTAGTGATCTGGCTCCGCTCCCTGCTCTGAACTCTGGCTGTTATCGAAGAATGCTGCAGGTGCGTTGTCTGGGTGAGATCACAATGCTCAG
Source organism: Maxillicosta whitleyi (assembly GCA_029822895.1). Taxonomy (NCBI): domain Eukaryota; kingdom Metazoa; phylum Chordata; class Actinopteri; order Perciformes; family Neosebastidae; genus Maxillicosta; species Maxillicosta whitleyi. Next base: position 6,035,216 of record JAPSES010000069.1, on the reverse strand, counting down.
AAACAGAGACAGAGGGAATGACAAAAGGACGCAGAAAGAGAATCTGACAGAGAGGAAGTAGAGGTCTACATCCATCTGTGTGACAACGTGTGACCAGCCCGTCCTGTTAGTTCTCTCTCTGGGTGACCCCTGCTGGATAGGAACGAGGGAAGACAGAAGGGGGTCAGTTTCCCTTCCCATTTATCACAGGCTGTGACCAGACGGGCTTTGAAATTTCAGTGACTCTTTTAATGGCTCGGCAGAGAGAGAGAGAAGAGAAGAATAAAGGTGGCTGACCCATAGTCCGCTACCTAGACCTTACACAGGGCTATAAAGAAAACAAAAACTGTGCGTTGTGTTGTCTGTTCAGTGGGGTCACAGCAGCCATGCAGGGGTCACGTGAAATTAGTAGATTTATGTTATTATTACCCTAGAGAGGAAATTCTTGCAGGACTCACTGGGAGGGAGGTGGGGTCATGGTTATAGGTGAGTCAGTTGTGCGGCCAGATCAGAAAATAGTTTTCTGCCAGACAAGTGTTATTTTGATTCTAAAAAGGAAACATATTTGGTGCAAAGGGAAAGGAAGAGGGGAAGAGTCTGTTGCAGATTTGATGGGATTTTTCCACAGGGTGAGTGTTATTTGCAAAGAAGTCCAAAGGCTTTTTAATCATTTCTTCTGGAACGTGCCACGTTATAGGAGCACATTTCACAGTTGCATGTGAGCTGAGATGCTTTTGATCATGACTTGAAATGTTAGATTTGAAAAACACCATGTGGCCTGACTGTCACTTTAGCTGGGGCAGCGTTTTGCAGAATTACTCAAGAGTGAACTCACTGAACTGACCATGTACAGTGGTGCTATTGAAAAGGGACTCTTCAACTAAAACCCTTTTAAGAAATGTGGCATCTTATCATGAAACGTATTTTCATGAGGGACAAATTAGGCAAGAAATATACAGTATGACTGCAGCATCGTCACTGCCAAAAATAAGAGTAATAAGGTACACATGGAGAGTAGAAAATGACCTTCTATGACACTGCCAAGATCACCGATCAAGACTGGAAGTGAAACAGCTGGTGCACACAGATCAGGAAGAAAAAAATCAGGACATGAGGGCAGAGAAAACCTGGCACAGCTGTGATAAAAATAAGTCTGGCTTTAATGTTTAATATTGCAAACAGTAACTGTTTCTTCTTCAACAGTTACGACTCAGATGGTGCCCCTACTCCAGTCCATTTACTTTACCAACATTAAAAGGATGTGGTTCTGTTGGGTGTGAGAAAGATGAATGGCATTACTGGCAAAAAAAAAAAGTCATTCACACGCGAAAAAGTAAAAAAAAAAAAAATCTGGTTAACCACAACCAAACTCAAAGTTCCCTCTGCTGACCTGTTGATATTCCTGGCAGACGTCGGGTTGGGCCAGTGTGTTGGCGATCGCTGTGAGATGTGGTTTAAGGAGGGGTTTGGAGCAGCCTCCCAGCAGGGCAGCCATCACCATGAGGGGAGTCCAGGGGTGAGAGGGAGAGGAGGGGGCGGACACATGATCCAACAGAAGCTTAAGGAAGACTTCAGGGGGGACAAAGGTCCCCAGCAGTTTAGCAGCTGCCAGGCACTGGTTGTGGATACAGAGGGAGAGAGAGAGAGAGAGAGAGAGAGAGAGAGAGAGAGAAAGAGAGAGAGAGGGATGGGGAAAAGAAGGTAAAATTAGGCAAAAGGGAGTGCCATGGACAATGAGAGCAAAGGGAAGTCATTTTTAATCTGCTACATATCAAAGAACCAGAGTCCTTCAGTGTAAACAGGTGCATCCCAAGTCCTTGGTCTGTGTGCAACACAGTCTAAATTGAGAACAGAGGATAGACTCACATGTCACCAGCAGTGCTGACTCAGAGCTCAACAGATGTGCCCTGAAATCAGTAGGTCTGGGAATAATCAAATATTTAAACAAGAATAGTTTTTTTCTGTAGAGATTGCTAATATCTAATGTTAGCATGGGATAATAATGGGAAATAGAGTACAATGAATGAAATCCAACTAATATGACATCAGCACTTTATAAAAACGCTAACATTAGAAAGATTTTTTAAACGGTTAACTGGGCTGTAAACACTGTTTTACTCATGAATAATCAGTCATGCAGAAGTTATAATAAATCAGTAGTGCCCAGTTGTAATACACTGATTTGAGTAAAGTTCACTTGGACTCACGTTGGAGACAACATCTCTCTCGGAGTCGGTGCAAGCCCTGTAAAGGGTGGCGAGAAGTGGCTGAAGGTGCTGGGTGCTGTGGTCCTCTGCATGGAGCAGCAGCACAGAGAGCAGCTGGGATGTCCTGACCCGGGTGGCCACCAACCAGTCCGTTACATCATGAGTGATGGCTGGCACCAACCGGCCAAGGTTTCTCACCACTAACTCTCTGCAGCCCAGCCCAGGACGTTCAACTGGAAAACACAACATAAGCGACTTTGCACACACTTTCATTGTCAAATGGGAGCATTTCGTGTTGTTTCATATCAAGTTTCCTTACTTACTTACAACCGATTGGCAAATTCTAGTGTTGAAAGTGAAGCCAAAAATAACTGCAGTATTTTGAAAGGTCACAAGGGGCTGACTCCAAAAGCCTATCAATACCCATAAACACCCATGTTAAAATAATGTATAGTTAACGGAGTGGCTACTGTGATTGACAGGAGAGTGATGTGTATGTATGATGTGCTATAATGGCTTTGTTTGACAGCTAGTATTACCTTAGCTGCTGAAGTGGACATTCAGAGCTTTGGTTTGCTGAATAAAACCTATTTCCTCCCTGAGCTCTGCTACAGATGTATTTATGGAGTTACACTAACAAAGCCATCAGAGGATTGTGTTATTATCACAACTTAATTACAATACCCAGCCCAATTTATCTGCATTTGTTGGTATTAACTGTAATTCAAATGCATTAATAAAATCAGTCAGCTGGCCTGCTAATTAGCTGAGGTTGCTATAATTAATGTTTACACATGTCATAAATTTGACATACTGTACTTTGACAAAAGTGCTTATATTGATCATTCTAAGAAGTTAATTACTTAATATTACATTCAATATTTCATCCTTTGCTCTTCTCCAGCTCTCCAAATATGGATACTTGTTTCTCAACAAAAAAGTGTCTCAAGTTTCCAAACAGCACAACACAAACCACTCGGTGACATCACATCCACTATTTATATACAGTCTATGATTTCTTCTCAATCTGCCTCATTTCCCTACAGTTTGTATTTATTACATTTTCCAAAATTAACAAATTGTTGAATATCAAGGTGGGTTGGCATATGCTGTAAATATACTAACCAAACCATTTCATAGACTGTTTCAATTAAATGTAGTTTTATTTATACAGCTCTAATACATTATTATTTCGAGGTATTTCACAAACTCAGGACAAGGCCTTGAAATACTGCACACAGAAGAAAACCAACAAAACCTCCAAGAGCAACAAACAGAAAAAGTGCAGAAAAAAACCTCTGACAGAACTGAGCTCTGGGTTGGCGGCCATCTGCCTCAACCAGTTGATGCAAATGGAAAGGGGATAGAAGAAAATTAAAGTGGTTGTGACTCAACATATTTACTAGCTGCATTGTATCAATGATGTAGGATCCACTTACTGTGACTTATTTCATGAGAAACTATAGAAAACCGATTGCTAACAAACAACCCAACCACTAAGAAACAGCATTTGTAGAACAATGAATACCACTGATTTACAGATTTTCAAATGTGTACTCCAACTTATCCCACTTACAGTACCTGTCACCTTTTAAGACTGAGATTCCCCATGAGGAACTTGTCAGAGCATGTGAAACACACTCTTGAATAGCCTTTTACTATTCAAATCCTGCATCTCTCACTCCCTTCACCTCATCTCTCTCTCGCTTCTATAGACACACTAATGAGAGAGGAAGAGAAAACTAAAGAAGGGACAACTAAAGGAAGACAGAGATAAATCAGAGAAACAAACCAGGACAAGACAAAACAAGCCTTTTTCTAGTCGTTTCTCACTGCTGACAGTGACCTCTTCACACTGGGAGGCCCAGCAGATTTATGAAGGCAAGTAAAAGAAAAGAAAAAAAAAAAAAACAAGACGGGATAGACCTTCATCTTTTCCCTTCATTTCTTGTTCCTACAAAAAACCTGGTTTAATCTACAGGTCGATGTGGGCTCGGGGG
>JAPSES010000069.1:6015692-6030930 GCA_029822895.1 Maxillicosta whitleyi | reverse complement strand
AAAACCCCCCCCCCCCCCCCCCCCCAAAAAAAACAACCTTTAATAAAGTTTCAGACCTAATGAACAATACTGCAACAAAAACACATGCATGTGCTAAACTTTCCCCTGATAAGCGAATGCAGTGAACCTGTTCAAGTTCAGCCTTATTCACAGCCTTCAGGCAGACACTTAATCTTTCCAAGCTAGTTCCTGCACTGAAAAGTAGCCTGTCATACATAGTATAATATTTTACAGCATGTTATAACCCTGAACAGCAATGAAAATGGAGAGGTAATTTACTGCAGCTGCTACTGTGAGTGTAGTAACTTGGATCAACAATGCTTAAATCTATAGTTGAAAGCATCGGTAAGCATTAGTGAGACCAGTGAAGCCAGTGCACCTGGAAAATTAACCCTATTGCGACACTGGAATTCAGTGCCCATTCATTTCAACCTTAAATTTCACTTCAATTAAAATAATCCTTCTACTAAAAGACTACAAAAGATAATCTTACAGGATGTAAGGAATACTAAGAATATAGCAAGAGCTTAGGCTGGATCCTTAACTGGATTGTGTACACAGTTTTTCTTGTTTTTGCCAGGGACACATCAGCTGTGTCTAGATTGTCAGGATATCACTCATCACCCAGTTCAAGGATTCAGTTTTCTTCTCACTCATGTGCTGACAAACAACAACACTCGTTCTACTCCTCAACCCTATTCCTGTTACAATGAGCTAGTTTTTAGCCTTTCCAGTAGTTTGTAAATATTTGTGTAATAATGGAAATGTATACTTTACACTGCCATGTAAGGTTCGAGGGTTGAAGCACAACACATTGCTATATTAAGCAGAGAAGTTAAGATAAATGTGTATATTATCTGTTATGTTTCCACATTCATTATTGTAATGTGACACTTATAAGACCTTTCAAATATGCGCGTGACGTAAGACCAGCATGCATCTGAAAAAACATGCCTTTCGTTGAGATAAGCTAGTAAATGTTGGAATGAACAAATCTGTCTGAAACTGTCCAAACTGACAGGAAAGATAAGTCACAAAGCAGAGAATATATTCTTATTACCTCCTCCTTTAAACAAATAATGTGAAAGATTTTCCTAATAAAAAATCTGTATTATATTGAATCATACAATAATAGTCTCTCTAAATCATCACTTATAACCTTCTAAAAAATCTGTAGTGGTACATTCACCTGCAGAGACGCTGGCTTGTATTATATTCTTTTCTTCTAGGTGTTTCTATGTTTGGGGGGTTTCTGGGTGCCAGGCCTTGAGCAGTGTGCATACCAGCCAATGACACGGTGTGTGGGTAGTTTTTACAGTGACTGCTTAAATGGCTGTGTCGTCTTTGTTCTGTGTGCTTGTGAGAGTTGTGTTGAGCTATGCCATAGACACTGTTGTGCATGATAAAGGGGTAAAGACCTCAGCTCCATGATGATGCCGATGAGGATGTAATACTGTTGACGGTAGGGTTGGGCGATACGGAAAAAAAATCAGATCGTGATCATTTCTTTCATATTAAACAATATCGATTTGTATCGTGACATAAATCAAATCACTAGTTTTGTCGAGCTTAAATTATCTGTCAGATGTGAAGTCAACAGAAGATTATTTTTGATTGAAATATGATTTATTTTCTGTCAGGGTCGAACATGACAGATGTGCTGCAGAATATTATACAGCTGTTTCACATATGCATATATTTAAAAGTAAACTACAAGTCTGACCAGCAGGCAAAAGCTTTCAAGTTTTAAAAGAGAACACAAACAAAACAGACCATCATCATGAAACAATGTCAGGGGTATATACGTGGGGTTGTGTTCTGTAACTGCCATGACTGAAATAGAAACTTTTCATACTTTGAATGCCCAACAGCTGGCTTCTATGCTGCACCCTACTTTTCAGTAACCCAGTCACCCAAGTTCTCAGTGAAATTCCCTCCAGAGGGAACACTCATTAGCTTTCGCTGCAGTCCAATCGTTAACGTGTGATCTGCGACTGGATCTTACACCTGTGCTGTGTGCATCAACTTGACATGGCTTTAGTGTGATTGGTTAGATGCAGCACTACTTAATTATGATTGACTGTTCTAATGTCTGCCAAAACATGGACATATGAAATCTATCGAAATTGTATTAAGCATGTCTCATATTTCTATCAAATATTTCTATTTGTCCAAATACAGTCACTTCTGGCTCCAAAAAAACAACTAAGCAATGTGCAAATGACAAACTGCTGGTTTCAAAATGGCAATTCAGACACAAATTGATGACATCACAGCTTCTCCATCCACTAATTATATAAAGTTTATGTGTGTGATGAAATTTGTCCTTCATTGTCAGTATATAAGTATTTATTTAGAACGTAACCACTGTGAAACATCATAAAATTATGTTTTATGCCCATTTCCTGGCTTCATGGTTTTCACACCTGCACTACAAACACAGAAGAGACCAATGTTGCATGTTTATACACATTAACTGGACAATCTTGCTTAGTATGGTTTTAATCAATTGTAAATGACAGAAAGAACAAAACTCTGGTAATGAATGATGACTGAACAATGAAAACACAACTGCAAGGCAATGACCATTTAAAATGTCGAGCTATTGTTGATGATCTTTGCTCTTTATCATATATTTTAATCCATCTTGGTTACATGCATCTACAGTATATGCAATCATAATAAACCTAATGAAAAATAACAGAGGGAGAAAAAAAAGGTGCTTCTGACCTCCTGCTGGATAGAAGGGTGGAGGGGTGAGGAGGAAGTCCATCTTGTCTTTGAGGTCTTCCTCATTCTCTTTCTCCCACTGGGCGCCTATCTGTCTCCATGAATCAGCTGCTAGAAGACTGAAAATGGAAGGTCAAAATACTGATCATTTATCTAATTATGGTATGTATGTCACTTTCCATTATTGGAGGGAAAAAAGATCTTAATTCAATATCACAAATATAAAACATACAGTGCTTTACAAGTTACCCAATGTAAGGGTTAGGCCACACCTGCCCTATATGAACAGTACAACAATCTTTTATTTTTCATGTTTATGAATGGTTAATGCACCAGTATGCAGAAGCTATTTAACCAAAATTACATTTATAATACTAAAATATAATAATTATTGTTATCTAGTCTCTGCCCATATTTAAGTCATGTCTAAAAATGCACTTTTTCCTCATTGGCATTTAATCAATGAGTTGGGTGTTTTGTTCTGTTTAGATTTCCTGTTGTTTTCACCAGATTTTAATGTGTTTTTACAATGGGTGTATTTTGTTGTATTTAGCCCACTTTGCATCTTGTGTGATCATTGTTTTACTTGTTTGTTTTTTTTCATATTTGTTTTATGATTCGTGTATGGTACTTTGGTCAACTGTAAAGTTTTTAAAGTGCATTCTAAATAAAGTTGGTATGGTACTCATGAATTCTTAAACCTACTGTTTTACAAAAAAAAAAAAAATTGAAAAATTGAAAAAAAAAAAGTAAATATAGTAATTTTTTTTTTTTTTTGCATCCCTGAACAGAAAAAACATTGTTTTAATGGTTGAACGCTATGCTTATTTTATTTGTGACTTCTCAGATAAGCCCAGTAAGTCAGCTCAAATGGGGAAAGGTGGACTAATACATTTGTCAAGCACTGTATATTTTATTGTGAAAAATTATTTTATGACCACAAATCTATTGTACCTTATTTCTGGAATCTCATCACTGATGCTGCTCAGCAGGAGTGGGACAAGTGTGTGGAAATAAGAGTATCTATCGCTCAAGTGTAGCAGCCAGTCACCAACAACAATAGTCACAGCTTTTCTTACCTGGACCAAAAGGGAAAGCATAATTAAGAGCATTGCTGTTTCATCAAGGTAATTATTTAGCATTTTGTTCGATCCTCAGACAATATACTGGTGGCACAAAAGCTGGAGGTAAATAAAATCAAGTGTAACCTGTGGGGAATCATCAAACAGTCTCTGTGCCAGGTGAGACGCTACATCATTAACGTTCTTCCCACTGCCGTGCTGAATGACTGCCCCAGTAGCTTCTATAACAGACACTCGGACCCGGGAGTGCTGATGAGAAATTGTCTGCATGAGAGGCTTGACCAGACTCTCAGCCTGCATGTGAAAGTGCTCTGAGAAGAAAGAGTATAACACTTGAGTCAGTTCAGTTCTGTGACTGTGATACCTTGGGTAATACCATTCAATACAAATACAGCAATAATGGCCTAAGATATTAAAATAAGAGATATTTTGGAAAACCTAGTATCATAATAAGACTTGAGATCTCTTTCTGTAACATCAACATCTTGATTACTGGTCCAAACAGTTTGGGTTATTTATTAATTAATCTACAGTAGAATAGAATAGAATAGAATAGAATAGAAAAAAAGAGCATATGACATCCCATGCGTGTGTGTTTTTTTTTCTCCTGTTGTTTCTTTGCTTTGTCTGGTTTTGTTTAGTTAGCTGCGTATGTTATGTGCATATTTATTTATTCACTCACCTTCCATTCCCCATTTCAGGAACTTCCAGTTTACACATGTGCATCTCATTGTACCTTGTTTGAAATGCACTTATATTTGAAAAACCCCAATAAAAAAAAGTAAAAAATAAAAAAAGAACAGACTAAAATTTTATTTTTTTTAAATTCTGCATAGAATAGAACAGAACAGAACAGAATAGAATAGAGTTTCAGTTGTGTCTGGAAACCATAGCAACACTCAGACCACCAACAATAAACTTTCACCAACCTGGCACAGCCTTTGCAAACTTTACAGTGCATTTGCAGCTTTCTCTTTTGACCTCTGGGAAAGGATCGGCGATAGTTTTTTGCAGTATACTGATCATTTCGCTCAGATACGGCGCTAACTGTTTCCCACACACCTCCACTGTCAGAGTCAACATCTGCATGGCCGATAGACGAAGCTCCTCCGCCGGTTCCTGGATTTCCTTCTCCCCGAGCCGCTGAGCGAGGCACGGCATAAGATAAGGCAGCGACTCCTCCGGTTTGGGGACACAGCGAATAAACTCACTTAACATCATAATCGCCGTTTCTCTGCATCTTTCCATTGGATCTGACATACATTTGAGGAGAGGTTTCAGGAGGGCTGAGAAAACCTCCTGTAACACCCCACTGGAAAGCTTTTTATCAATGGTTTCTCTTTTAATCTGTTCAATGGCTCGCTTCCTTGTCGCCTTATTGTCTTCATTTAGACAGTTCAATTGTCGAGCTAGTCCTCTTAAAACTTCAGATGCAGCATGCTGTTCATCTCCGGCCGCCATCGCTGCCATATTGTTTCTATGGCTACCTGCTGCTTCACGACAAACAAACGACTGCTTTACGGTAGTTTCCGGGTTCAAAGTGCAACCTTCCCGTTTCCTACAGTAGCAGTAGACAGTATAATAGCCCGTAAAATACTGTCCTTGAGTGTTGTTTTTGATTACTTGTATTTTGTACCATCAGCACAATGCTTCTGGTTCACCAGTCTGAACCATTTCAAACTTTTATTACATTTACACGCTCCAGTTAAAAGACAGAAAAAATAGAATAAATACACAAGTACAGAAGAATAAATTTGCTCTGCAAAAAATACTGCAAATATTATTTTGCTTGCACATTCCTAAATATTTTATTTCCATTATTACTTAACATAGATCCCCCTTTTTTAACTGTCAGATTAGTAATGCAATAAAGTATTACAAAGAGTCAATATTAAAACTAAAAGTTTGAATAAAACTCAGTTAATGTTATGTTTAAATGGAGCTCACTCCTAGAAATATATGCATTTGTCACTCTTTCAAAAACAACAACAAAACAAACAAAAAATGATAGGGCAGAATATCGATTTTATAATTGCCAAAAATATCCAAACTACAATTCTAATTAATATTAATATTCTAATTTAAATATTATTATGTTTTAATGTGATACAGTACATCACTTTCACCTCATTATCCTCAACAACATCCAAGTATTCATCTTTTGTCATCAAATGGTGCTTCTTGAAATTGCTCCACTGACATAAAATTGATCATATACCTTGAAGAATATAATAAGCAATATTTCACTGACCACAGCTCCAAAACCTGTCTCTATGTATTATCACCACTACATTAGTCTATGTTTCGGTGTTTGTGCAGCTTTTCATTATCAATGGGAGAATAAATGCAATTATCAGAAAAAAAGGAGAAAAAGGTAGAATGATGACCATTTTCAACCAATTCAGTCTTACAGTTAAATTTCAAAGGGTTTTATGTCCACTCCAAATACTCCTACAATGATCTAGAGTATGCTGTCCACTGTAACCAAATAAAGAGGAATGACCAAGAGACATGTGCATACATCATGCATGCATATAATGAGAGTTGGTGATAGGGGGCAAAAATATAACATGATTCAAATCCTTTCTTAACAGCAGAGGGGGAAAAAGCACTTGTGAGGATCAACAACAACAGCAATAATAATAATAATAATAATAATAATAACAATAACAATTATTATTATTATTACTTAATTTGTTGAATTGTTTTGATTGTTTGTATTATTGGTAATAATTAGTATTATTTTGTAGTGTGCTAATTATTCTGTTATATTCTCTCACTATCGTTTGATTTTGTTATTTTTAATCCATAATTGTTTATTATTATTATGTATATTTTGATGACTGACAAGGAATTAATTAATTATTTGCTTACTGAGAAAATTATACATTTAATAGAGAAATTATGTATGTGTTTAAATTCATGTATATTATGCACCAAAAAACACCAATAAATAAATCAGTTGGATAAATAGTAAATATCATAATTAACTAATTAATAATCATATTACGGATAAGGGGTGGGAATAAATTAGATCTGAACTTCCTCCCACTCCTTTTTTAATATGTAAATGAAAACATCATGTGATTAACAGTTTCTTTTCCGCATGTAGAATGCTGCATACTTTCCTTCTGATATTTCCACGTGTCTGTGAGTCTTCAGTTTGTTCTTTTACGTGTTCGAAATAATCATCCGTGATTCAGGCTCATTAAACCAACAGAAAAGACTCAGAGTAGATAAATCTGATCATGTTGGTATTCTTCAAATACACCATTGGCTTAGTTGAGGGAGATTATTTTACGGGCGCGCATTCCTGTTTGGGTCCTCGGGCGCGCGCCTTTGCGGTCGAGAGGATGACAAATTGACGTCATCCGAACAGACGCAGAGCGAGCCAAGGTAGAGGCAGAGTAACAGCAGCAGCAGCAGCATCCCAGCTAACAAACGGTACCTTACCAACCTCTGCCACCACCGACGTGTTTTCGCACTGAGCATCCTCCAAATATAACGGTAGGGACACCGGCGACAGAACCGAACACACTGTTTTTCACGAACACAACCACGACAGCGAATAGTCGTGCTTGTCGCATTAATTCCCCTTCGTTGTGGTTTGGTTGTTATTGTAAGGTTAGCAAAGCTAGCTGAACTAGCTGTCTATTGAATGTATTGGAACAGATGCTCAGTTTCATCCCTAGCTCCACAGAATACATTGCTGTCTTTTTATATGTTGGTGCTGCTTTGTTTTTTGTGTAATCAAAATGCACTCGATAGATGTCATAGCCATGAAGGCATCAGTGGATGTGATTTATTATGCAGTAATAGCCATGTCGTAGATGTGATTTCCCTTTGAGGAAGTAGTATGGGGCAGTTAACAGTTAGCTGCACCTGCTCAGCTTCCTGAGTTGACATACTGATATGTTTTTGACATTTATCATTACAGTAGTCTGACATAATTTTAGCTTTTTTCATTTAGCCTAGGATGTTACATAACTTACATGACTGCTGCAGTATTAACTTTCACACTATGTACCAGGAAATACATTTGCAACCACCATATCATGTGCTTAAATTATCATAATTTTTATCTACTAACAGAAAAATGGAGCATACATACCATGCATTAATAGTGCATCACTAGCTTAAGTTGTTTGTCCTTCTAAATTTGTGCATGTGTAAAACTTAATCATAATTAAAGATATATATATATATTTGTTCTTGGATGCAGTTAAAGCAATGAACCCAGCAAGACAGAGAGATAAAGATTAAGTTAAAGTAATCTGTAAATAACTGAACCCAATACTACTTTTTTTGGCGGTTCCCAAATAGATTTTTCTCAAGATTTGACCTTTCTTAAGTGATTTATAACTATTCATCATACTATTATTATTATTATTACTATTCCTCTCTATTTTGCATTTTTTCCAGTAAAAATAATGTATTTTCCTATATTTAATTTACTGATCATGTAGATAATCATAAAAGCTCTAAGTGGAGAATTATGTCAAACAGAGGAAACTGAAGAAAAAGTTACTTTTCAATTATAATAATAATATTATAATATCATCATAATAATCATAATCATAAGATATCATAATAATAAATATCAATAACTGACCATAAACCCAGTGTTTTCATCCACTGTCATTGATCCAACTCCATGGGTTTTACTGGTGAATAAATGTTGTAGAAGATGACGGTGTTTCCATGTTCACTACAGAGCCTCTGTACATCCAAGTAGGTCATATCAGATGACCATGAAAAAATAACAAACTGCATTTTACACCAACTATTTTACATGCATTGATAGGATTAGAGAATTAACAGATATTAAACAGTTTTCATCATTAGATGGTTTTGATTGATGGTGTATGTTTGAGTCTTTATGAGTTGAAGTGATCAATTGATCAAATTAACACTGCCAGACAAATGCATCATTTATGAGTGAGACCTGCAGAAACCTGTGATGAGATCTATCTCAGATCTGTTGATTTTGAAAGTCAGTGGCCACAGCTGTCTTTCCGACTGTCCGACCACAGTGATGTGTTTGGCCTGAGATATTTGTAGAACTGTAGGTAACCAGTTATTTATATGTATTGATAGGATTAGTGGATCAGAAGTTATTAAATATTTTATATCAGTAGATGATTTGGTGGCTAGTGGCTGTTTGGGTCTTTCAAACAAATTTTAATAACATAATTTATTATCAATATCTATCAATGTGTGTCCAGATACAAGAGAAATCAAGGCAATTCATTGTGTTTCATCAAACACAATACAGATGCAATAGTGCTATAAATCTGACCTGCTGTACAGCAGTGAAAATGTTTTACACACACTGAATCGTATAACTATATTTTTAAGCCATTATTTATATTATCAGTGTTGTTCTGTTGCCCAGTCATGGCTCAGCAACACTATTACCTGTATTCATTAAAGAACAATGATTACATAAAGATCTGGCCTTTTTGTGGAAACTTCAACAAGATAGTGTTCAGCTATCTCCTTCCCAAGAGCCAGTCCTTCTTTATCCTTTGCCCTTTTCCTGTTTTATCATATTGTATGAGTTCCTTATTTCACCCCTCCTTTCAGTTTTGTAGTTCCCTCAACTCTTTCTCCACTGTTACCCAGTTCAACCCCTTTCTCTGTTCAGCTTTCCCTCCCCTCCTCTCATGGTCCACCCTGTTTTCTCCCACTGTCACAGAGATAAAAGATAAGATGGCCACCTCCTCCTCCACTCTGGAAGAAGACGAGAGTTTGAAGGGCTGTGAAATTTTTGTGCAGAAGCACAACATCCAGCAGATCCTCAAAGAGTGCATTGTGAACCTCTGCATCGCTAAGCCTGAGCGTCCTATGAAGTTCCTGCGGGAGCATTTTGAAAAGCTGGAGAAGGTTGGTGATATTGTTCTGTGTTTGTATATGCAGGTTTCTCAGTTTGACTTTGTTTGTTAGTCTTGTTTATATTTGGAGATTTGTGTTGGCTTGAATCTTGTGAGGTAAAGTTGTCATTAAATATAATGCAGATTTTTAACCTGAGTAAGGTAAGCAGTGTGTAATGTAGGATTTCACTGATACTTATCTTTTCTTTTTTATCTATTCATATTTTGTAATGCAGTCTATATAATTACAAGAGTGTGTGAATAAAAATAGGTCTGAAATGTAAGTGGTAGTGGCAGACTCTGTTTTAGTGCTTTTTAATTTTTTGGACGTGATAGTATTTTATATGTACCGCATATTGTGCATGCGTTGTTGCTGAACTGCACACAAACTTTTTTTCCCTAATCTTTTATCTTTTCAACAGTTAATAGAAAATTCTGAAAGTCTTGTGAGAGAGCTGTTCTTTTTCATCCTGTAACAGAATATTCCATCAGGGAATTTCAGATGAACACCCATAAAAGGGCACTGTTCTTTTTGCTGGCTCCAAAAGTTTGTCAGTCTGTGTATTTGTCTGTGTATGAGCAAAGAGACAAAAGAAGTGACAGGCTCATTAAAAGCAAAGAGCCATAGACTGAGCATTAGTTTTTTTTGGAGAGGATAAATTCCAAAAAACTGAGCTGCAAAAACTGGGGAAACATGTTGAATATTTTCATTAAATCACAAACAATCTTCTGTGTGTTTACGAAATTTGCAATTCTCTTCTGTTATTTTGGTTCTTTTGGCCAGCAGCTCTATAGTGCCAAGATGTATTTTAGATAAAACTGTTTCTCTTTAATCTCCTTTTTTTTTTTTTTTCTAATAATGGATTTTAGCCAGTCACTTGGCTAGACACTAGACACAAAACTGAAAAAAATAACAAGTGTATGCCAGAAGTATTATTGTCCTTCAATTAAATACAACAGGATACACAATGAAATCATATTTTGACAAAAATGCAGATGGAGAGGTCCATTAATGAGATGCCCCAGGATTTTGCCTGAATATAAGTTTTTTTTTTCTTTTGGCTGTGATCAAGCAGACATTCAGATGGTCTGCTCATGTGTAGATCATGAGATTTTGCCCTATTCATATGCTTAGTTACAAATGTGTTATAAAGGTGTCTGAGGTGACGCCTTCGGCTGACAATGTTGGTGGAGGATGAAAATTTCAGACGTTGGAAAGAAGTCTCCAACAGAAGAAGCAATTGTTAAGTCATCAGATATAACAGGGTTGAAGTTCACCCTGCTGATGCCTGGAGGCATTGTGTGTATGTGTCAGTAGTGCCAATGTGTGTTTGCAATCATGTGAGGCTCATCTGATTTGATTTGCTTTAAACGGAATATGTTAGATTATATGTCACTTTCCAAAATGACTTTTTTTTTTTACATTAAAAGTACATGCAATGCTTTGGATTGATGCAAATCATGCACACAGTACATTTTTAGGTCAAGGTCATCGTGTTCTGCTTGTGCTTTCATGTCAAACACTTGTATGATTGTGTTCCTCTGTCTGTTATTAGAAACTGGAGCAATGGTCTTTATAAATCAGTGTGGTTAAGGAGACAGATCATCAAAATGAGCATAGCACTGATAGCACAGCTCTTGTGAGAGGGGAATGTAAAGCTGCAGGGTAAGAGAGGCAGCATGAATACTAATAGATATGTTGTACTGTTGCAAGCTGAAAGATACAAGTAATCCATGATCTGTGTATTTATGAATCCATTTACAGTGACAGATTACTTTCAGGCACTTTTTTATTCTAATAATTATACTTTATGTTAAATAGAAACTTATTTTTTAATTCTATTGTGTATGATGGATATTGCGAAAATGGAATTTTGATTTAAAAGGAACATTTAGAGGCTCAAATCTGCACTTCTATTCTTATGACACACTAGTTTAATCAGGGTAAGTGGCTAGGCAGGATGAATACAGTTCTATTAGATAGAGCACAGTATCATTATCATTATATGTGATGTTCTACTCTGAAATACATATTCATCACACTCTTGGCAGCAAACTAATCTATGTCAGTGTCTGCTAATTCTTGTTGCCTCCATTTTCTTATCACCATTACCATTTAAATGTCCTGGGTTTGATTCCAACCACGGACCTTTCTGTGTGGACTTTGCATGTTCTCACCATGTTTGCATGGCTTCCTCCCATCATCCAAAGACATGCACTGATAGGTTCATTGGTCAACCTAAAATTGCCCATAGGAGTGAGTCTAAGAATGACTGTTCATTGCTAAACGTCAGCCCTGTGATGAACTGGCGACTCGTCCAGGATGTACCCCACCTTCGCCCATAGGTAGCTGGGACAGGCTCTAGCACCCCCTATGACCCTAGTGAGGATAAAGCAGGTTCAGAAGATGAATGAATGAAAGAATTATCATTTAAAGCAAAAGTCAGACTGCTTATATGATGCAAAACTAACATCCTCACCATCATATATTCTGCTCTGCTAAATTATTTTGAGAAAGTGTGATAAAAAAATGAAAATCACAGATGTTATTACATTTTTCTGTTGGCTGCTGCTATGTTGTGTTTTACCAGGATTAACATCAAATTATCATTTTGCACCTAAACTGTGAACACAAATATACATTGTAATTAAGATCCCAGGACCTCTTGTTTTGTAAGGTTTTCATTTGTGTCTTTTCCACTTTAACTTTAGTAGTGTATTTTAGGCTAGATTTTAAGAAACAGTGCTAAAACAGTCATGTTGTTGAGTGTAAGTACACTTACTGAAAGTACCTGTGTATACAAGTGGTTGTTTTCGATTTCCATGGTCAGCAGTTGCACAACGCTTTTCCCGTCTATCCCTCCAAATCTCTGCTCATGTTGTAAAGTCAGTCATTCGTGGAAATGAAAAAGGCCTGTATGTTTTTGTGGTGTCCCAGTTACAGTATTTAAGAAGCTTACTGTTGTCTTTTCATCATGTGCAGGGTAACTTTGAGGACAGTATGTGCTACAACAGGCCATTGCCATTTAATCTGGATTTAAGGCTGCAGATGCTTTTTTTTTTTTTTTTTTAAATTATCTACATTTTGTATAGTGGTGCTATTCATAATGTTTACTATGTTCTTTTGATGCAAATGCACATTTAGTTACTTTAGATTGTGTTCCTCTGCAACTAGAAACCACCAGGTGGATCATTTGCAGCCACATTCTAAATGTAAGTAAGTCTAGTCCATGGAAGCCTTTCAGAACCAAAAGCTGTTATTTTGATCTAAGCGAGAAAAAAAAGAAAAACACCCTTATCATTACATCTTTTCCAAAACTTAACTTCTGTACTATGTTTCCCTTTGTTCTCTTAGCTAATTTTGTCAGCAGTCATCCTCCACTAGTCTTCTGTTAAATGATCTGTTTCCTCCTCTCACATGTTCATGGTGGGCCATAGGCTATAGATTGCTAGTGTATCCTTCTCTTTTTTGAAGACTTCTTTTCATATCTGCAAAGGGTCTGCTTCATACAGAATTTTCTATCATGTTGAAAATCAATTTTCTGTTCTCCATCGTCTGCTCTCACAGTGTTCGGTTTTTGCCCTGTCTTTCTTATAATGTCTCTGTTACACACCTTGCATGCACACTTGAGAACACACTAAATCATCAGTCTGTCTAGTTTGTTTTTAACTCTTGTTTCGATATAATAACATGTCTTTGGTCTCCAGCTGACACTGTGAATGGGAAAATAACAGGCGTCTGGCTCTCTTTCATCCTGCCTATTTATGCATGGTAATGATGGCTTTCATCTGTACAACAGAAGCTTCAGATGGGTGTTTTCATCGCCCTATATCTATCAGCTCAGCTCTGTGCGGAATAACTGCAAAGTGAGCAAAAATTTTTGCACATTAGAAAGTAAAAGCACAGTTAGGTTTCATTGTACTGTCTATTTCAGTAGGCCTAACATATGACAGGTGCTGCCTATTTCATATTTTTCACATTAGTATCACACATTATTTAACTTTATTGTAGAATCTTTGTACATTATCACTATGTAATGCAACAACAGTGGTAATAATATCAGCGATAGTGAATAAAAACATGACTTTTAAGAGCAGACCATATATAAAAAAGTTCCTGCAGGTGGTTATTTTAGATGCTGAAATAAAAACTGCATTGTAATATGGATTTAATCTTTTTCTTCATCACAGGTAAGTCCAACAGCCAACATTCACTAATACAATCTGTCAGGACTGAATGTGTAAATTTTACACTTGGTTTATCAAGTGGACAGCTGCCACCGCAGATGTTTTATTGAATTAAGCACATTGCATCGTCACTGGACTCAACAGTGTTTTATATCATGTCAGTGCTGCTGTTGGTGCACCCTTACATATTTGTACTCATATTAGTTCTTGTACACTATCGTCTGTGCGTGGTGGTGTAAGTTATGATTAGCAGAATGGTGTCTGTGTTCTTTCATTGCTCACAGGACTGTCATAAGTTTGTCTCATGTTTCACTCCTGCTTTTAAGAAGTTATTCTTTGTCTCACCTTTCATTTATATTTTTCTCTTTTCCTGTTACTTCAGCATTTGTTCGTTTAATTTAATCCAAGCCCTTTAAAACAGTAACATTTCCTTATATTGAGTGAATCGTGACTTCTGGTTTTGCCCATTTCTGAACAAGACAATGTTCTAAATAGGGTTTTTACTTGGTCAGTCTCTCTAATATTTCCATTTGGAACAATGACTGCTTTTTAATATTCATTCATGTAAATCTGTTGATATCCTCTAACATCAACAGTAGTTGAATTTCTACTTCTGAGCAGATATGTGGTAATATACACTGATCTGAATGGCCTGTATAGTACATGCCCAAAGACTCTATCACATTTGGTGGTTCATTTCCTGATCATTTCCCTCCTTCCCATGTTCACCTGATCTACATACACCACTCACCCTCCATTTGTTTTCTGTCAGTTTGCTTTTGCATGTGATCCTTAGGCTTGTAAGTGCTCCCTTTGGGTGGCTTTAGCATTTTTTTTTTTTTTTTTCTGTTGGCCCGGCTGGATATCTTTAAAGCAGTGTTGTGTATAATAGCTTCCTTTTGCATCTGAGTCTACATCGCAGCCCCCTTGACAATTAACATAGAATCCCCATCAAATCTAAATATTGGGATTATCCCACATTTTTTATTTGGAAAATGACATCTAACCTGTCAAATTTAGAATGTGATTGAATTAGTTCAGTACCATAAATATTCATTACTGATGTCCATGTATATGTATTACTTTGACCTAGATGTTTATTACAACACTTAACTATTTGCTAATAAAGTGAAAAAATCTTAATTTCAGACATGCTTCATGTGTTTTTGCTGTCAGATTTGTTAAGGACGGGCAAGGATGATGTTTGGCTTTTCCCTGCTCCACACTAGTATATCAGCCTCTAATATAATATTACCTAATTTATACCCAGCCCCCTGAAATTTGGTTTATAGATTGCCACTAACCCAGAATAGATCTCATTACATTTTGGTGAACTGTAGGTCAAAGTACAATTTTTAATGAACT
>JAPSES010000069.1:6003273-6015592 GCA_029822895.1 Maxillicosta whitleyi | reverse complement strand
GTAGGTCAAAGTACAATTTTTAATGAACTGGTAAATCCCCCCCCCCCCCCATTTATTAATAATGAGGTGAAATTTCAAATGTCTGTAGCAGCAAAACTATTGGTTGAATTGATACCAAATTAAGTTTATAGATTGATAGTGACACAGATTAGATGTCAATCCATTTTGGGAAAAATAGGTAAAAGTTAAAATTTTTTATTTTATTTTATTTTTTTAACATCTTTTTTTCCTCACATTTACTTAGAATGGGCAAGATTAAACACGTCTATAAAAGCATCAATTTTGTTTTAATTTATTTCAAACTTGCCACATATATAGAAGCAACTGATATACTGATGTCAGCTTTAAAATAAGACAAAATAAGCTGCAATGTGTGTTAAATGCGGGGATTGTTGTGCCCGGCGCCACTTGTTTTCAACATTGAATTACAGAAAATATTATAATTTATGCTATGATATTATCGCTATATTTCACAGTCATAATAGTAACTATCAAGGTTTTCCATATAATCTAAGGTAACATGATCCCCAATATATTACTTTTACTCTCTATGAAGTTATCCCCCTCCCCTTGCAGTGATACACACATTGTTATCTGACTCCTCAAATCATATTGTGTGCGAGTAAAACAAGTAGAGACCCTTTTCCAATGTCCAATGTGACAATGTTTGTAAGGGGCCCCATTGCATTGTTCTGTTGGAGAATTCCTCAGTCAATCAGCTGCCACCCCCCCCCCTCTGTAAGATGAAACACCTTTGCTGCGAGCCATTCAGCTGCCACCGGAACCTATCATAACAAATCTGGCAGTCTCTTCAACTGCCTCTGATTGACAATGTGTCAGGAGCATTTGGGTGTTTGTTGTGTCTCCTCGGAGCATTTAGAGGAGAATTAAATGCAGTGGTCTCCAATTTCCCTGTTTTTTTTTTTTTTTTTTAAGTGTTTGGGTTAATGGTGTGTTTGCATACAGTACATAGACAGTCTCCAGTGTCTGGGTGTTCACTCATCACCACCATACTGGGTATTCTGTCAGAAATTTTCCAAGGGTGCGAGCAGTGACCCAGGCCTAAACCGCCTCCTCTTTAGCTCACCTTGGGCCCCTTCAGGTTAATCGGACCCCCAGCAACTGTCTCCCTGGTGGTCCTCCTTTGTCCTTTCCCATCCTCCACTTGCATCCTTCCTCTTCCAATATTTTGAGAGAATTGGTTTAAGTTTATGGCACTGAGATGCACAGAATTTAAGAAATTATTTGATAGCATGAAAATATCATGTAGCAGATATTGGTTGATTTGAGACCCAATGTCACAGGTAGTTTAGACTGGATGCCCGCTATTTGCTAAAACGCTGATCAAGCATTGAGCAATTACTTTTATTTCGGACATGGCTTAAGGTTAGAATAACCATTTATTAATTGTTCTACTTTCTGCTTTATGCAGTTGAGTGAATTTAGGAAATGCAGAGTTGAGATTTGGATAGTAAGACAAATTTCTGTGCTGAGCTCGTTTCATAGAAGGTCAGCACACACACAACACACACACACACACACACACACACACACACACACACACACACCTAATTCAGCAGTGAACTTTCTTGTCTATTGTGGTGCTGTAATGGTGTGGAACAGAGTGATGAGTGGACTGTTAGCTCTGCTGGTGGATCAGCTCTGTATGCTTCATTACCTGTGTGTGTGTGTGTGTTTTGTGCGGCACCTTGTTGTTTTTGGTTCACTCATATGCTTTCAGCCCTGGAAGTGGAGAGTGAAATTGTCCACATCACCAGTCAAGGGCTACACAAGATAATAATAATAAAAATAAAAAAAAGGTTTAATTGTCTGTTATTAATATGGAAAATTAGAAGTATATCTGAATATAAGTTATATTTTGATTCTTTGAACCCAGTGATCTGCAGATATGATGAGTGCGATATGGTTGGCTTGATTTAAATTAAAGTCATTAGTAGAAGGTTGAGTATTAGCCTAACTTTCTTTCATATTTGCTAAGTAGAAATTGGTTCAGGTAATAACAGTACATCCCCCAGTTTTGAATGATTCACCATACATAATAAGTCACACTTTGAATTGATAATAGTTTAATAGCAGTAGTTTTAAGTAGTGACTGTTGCACCGGATGTGTGTCATCTTTTATAAGTTTGTCCATTCTTGGAAATGAATCTCTAACCTGTATTCATCGTGTCTCCAATGCAGAGTCCATTTTGTACAGTGCCTCTGTTATGTGTGTGTGTCCTCTGCCTCCTCTCCTCTCTTACCCTCTCCTGTCCTCTCTCACTGGCACCCAGCCGCTGATGATGACGCAGGGAGAGAAGAGAGAGCGGGAGGGGGGGGGGGGGGCGAGGGGAGAGAATGTAACACAGGACAATAGCAACAAGGCTAAGAGGGCAAAAAAAAATCTGGTAAATAGATTAGATTGCAAGAGAAGAATAAATAGAAATGTCAGGTTTTAACTCATGAGGGGAAAATATGAAGAAAAAACATGCATTATAAGTGGAAAAACTGAGGCAGTTGTACATACAGCCTGCAGATGTGTGCTGTTCAGTTGTAGTACATTGTTGCTGAAATAAAACAATGACTGCATCTGGATTTTTGCACTTCAGCAAAATCGACCAAAAGGTTGTTTTTGTTTTTTGGTGGTGGTGAATACACATTGCAGATGTCTTGAGTTCACTATGAACCTCTTGTGAAGAGTCCTATGTGGCTTCATATGTCACTGTGCATTAAGCACTGGTGCCAAAACAGTATGAGGACTTGTCGGAGCCAGACACAAAGTCCTCACTTGATGCACAACCCTTGTGTTGTGTGGGCGGGGATGGACATCAACACAGAGTGATAGAGACTCTGCATGGTACAAAAAGGGGTCTAGCACATAGAGGGACTGTATATGATGATGTATTCCTGTGGGAATGTTTGGCACAGCTGGGTGATACGCTACACACAGACACATCATTTGGCCACAACAGAAGTCTGTGTTGAAGGGAGTGATGTTTTCCCTGCTGTCAACTGAATTGCTGTGGATGTGTGAGCGGGAGAGAGACAATCTGTCAACAAACGTCAGAACCGTTGTGTATGTGTGTGAGAATGTAGGTGTCTGAGACACCGTTGCTTCCTGCTCATACTCACCATGAACTATTCAGGATGCTCACAGTACCCAGTTGTCATAGTGACTGGAGGGAAGCGAGAGGAGCCTGCTCATTGCGCCACCTGATTGTGAGAGAGGGAGAGAGAAAGAGAAAGAGGCAGAGGGTGGAAAGCAGAGACAGAGTTGCGCAGGAGCGATGGAGAGACGGGCTTTTTGCTGTGATCGCTGTTTTCATCTATAGCCTTGTTCTTAAGCTGTTTTGTTGTGGGGATTGTAGACATATGTGATTTGGGCTTATTCTCTCTCTCACACACTCGCTAAGTTGGATTTTTTGCCTTCACACACCTGTGCGTGCACATACACACAGCTGTCGCCGTGCTAGTTGGGGAGATGGTGCTTCGATGTGGCATGTGTGTCAGGTGTGTATGAGAAGGGGATGTGTATTGATTCCCATGCACACGTTGACACACACTTTGACTTGATGCCTGAGCCTCTGACAGGCTAAGGGACACACAGCAGGCTTGGCCAGGGGCCCTCCATGCCATGGTAAATACCTCTGCTAACAACCTTTTGTAGTCTAAGATCAAGAGCATAGTTATTTTAATACTTAGCTAAGTTAGCAACAGGACATAATACTTGCTATGAAGTGAAGATAGTAGCTTTGTGCTTTAAGTTTGTGTAGTAATTTGTGGTTCTGACCTTTTATTTGCCTTGATGTGTAAATTAGATTGCCAGAATAAAAAGGAAAGGTTTTTACTGAAGTACTACGTTGTTTTTGCTGCCATTATCTTGTAGATGTAACGTGTTACTTGTTTGCAGATCTGGCTACATTTGTTTAGCTCGAGTATCCTCTCTATTCTGCAGTCGTGTGAATGTTTTTGTGAGACTGTGTGCGTGTGTTGTTGATGCTACTCTCTGGCTCTATCTACCTCCCCTCTTCTCTTGCTGGCTGTGTTCCCTCAAGCAGTGACTCTGCGTAAGCAAGATGGGTGTGTGTGCTCTGGAGTGTGTTTGCTTATGTGTGTGATCTGCATTATCACAATGTTCAGATTGTGAGCATCTCTGTAACTCTGAGACGTAATTAGAAGGAGGAAGATAAAATCGGACAACGGAATAGTGAATCTTAGAGAAGAGCTGTGACAAATCACTAGATGAAAAGATATGAGCAGAAAGTACAAGTGGCAGTGCATACTTTTCCCTCATGATTAGTGTCTTCTCGACAACTGACTAACCGGTTGCTGTTTTGTATCAAGCCCTGCAGTATCACTTTTCATCCCCATTACATTGCTGTTAAGATGATCAAAACAGATTCGGAGGTGGAGTATGCAGAGAAGTGCTGAGTTTTCAGGCTTTTTGACAGTTTTGTTTGGTTCAGGGTTCAAGAAAAGCAGCAGTTTGAGAAGTGTTTCACGAAACTTTCAACTACCTTTATCATTGTCACCTACATTCTCTGTTTTCGTGTGCTTTCCTCTCCTTCTCTGTCATGGTGTCTCATTTCCTGTTGCTTTCTGTCTCTCTGACTGAAGCAATAGCAATTTCTGCTCCGTGCTTCAGGCGTTCAGTAATCACTCTGCTCTGAGCTGCTCCGGGTCCTCTTCTCTACTCCAATTTTTCAGATAAGGAAAATTGCTTCAACATTTAATAGAAAACATGAATTAACTTACGTTTTGAAGTGGCATATAACAAAAGATTGGTCTACTTCATGCAGCTGAATATACTCCTGTTGATGGATTAGTTATTATTTACCTAATTCATAGTTTTTCTGTTGAGCAGTATACCTATTGTTTTGATGTTTAGAATGAACGAGATATACAAATTGCAAAATGATCAAATAAATATATATTCTTAAAATGTATCTATTGATGTGAAATTTGGTGAATGTATTTTATATTGAATCAAACTGAGGAAATTTCATGTAAATCAAATGAACTTGGAGACATTTCAGAAGTTGCTTTATGATGGAGCAAGATAAATCACTAACACTTTGACAGACTCCTGTTGTAGTTGAATGTCTACGCCACAAGTGTCAAACATATGACCTGGGGGCCAATTTTCAATGTGGCCCCTGGGATGAATTTCTGAAATAAAAAAAATTACACTGCAGATATTAACAATCAAGGATGTTAAAATAATTTTAGGTCGATTCAATCTAAAGTGGATCAGACCTGTAAAATATTATCATAATAACCTTTAAATAATGAAAACTGCAATTTTGTTTTAGTGTAAAAAGAAGGGAAATTACACAAAAATGTTAACATTTACAGACTAGCCTTTTATATAAAAAAAAGAAGAAGAGAATTGTGTGGAATTTTAATAATTTTCTGCCTGTTATTTAATGTTTTGTGTATTTGTAGATCCACTGTATAAATGATAAGGTATAATATAATAATATAACATAACTTATTTTATTTAACAATTATCAGGTTGTTCATATATGTTCATGTTATGTTTGAGCACAATTCGTACATGTAAACATTTTCATTATGAAATTTAACTTGTTTTTCCCCCACAATGTCTTATCTTATTATTTACATTTTGTTTACTAGTCCCACCCACTTTATATATATTAGGCTATATGTGGCCCTTGACCTAAAATGAGTTTGACACCCCTGGTCTACACCCTTGTCTTTATTTTTGCCTGCACTGTGACAATGTTTGAATTTTAGATATTGCGTCATTAGACACACTAACACACAGATTAAGAGTAGAAACACACAGGCAACAGTGCATGCACATCTGCCTGCATAGATACAGCTGCCTCTCTTCACACTTAAGTAGTGTATAAAGGTTGCATTTGCACAAAATGTTATCCAGTTTCCCTTGTCTCGTAACACTCATCATGTAAACAAGCCTGCAGTGGTTTTATTGTGTCCCTGTGCTAATGTCTTAATCAAGTTGGTAATCAATAATTCATCACCTGCTGAGTGTTCTGTAGTTGGAGCAGTGGCCAACCAGAGGCATCCTCTCCTCTTTGATGTCTTTATTTCTTGTAGTTAATTATCTAAGCAGCAGAGAGTGCCTGGGTGCACCTTCTTCTCACTGCATGTTCAGGCCTGAAAATGTTAATATTTAATGAGCCTCCATTCATGCCATGGTAACCAGATGTCCGGACAAGCTTAAGACCTGGACAAGTTAACTCACTTGTCGTACTGCCTGACTGACATCCACATGATGGTTTGTATTAGGGAGGACATTTGTAAAGGTTTATATGCCCTTCATGCGATTATGTGTGAGCTTAATGGAAAGACAATCAGATCATTATTTGCTGTTGTAAAGCTCTAATAGTTTCATCTCTTTTCCTCCTCGAAAAACTGCTATTTTTGTTGTTTTTTTCTCTTTTGACCATTTTTGTTTCTCTTGTCTTACAGGAAGAATGCAAGCAGATCATGGCACGCCAAAAATCTAATAGCCAATCAGACTCACATGATGATGAGGTTTCTCCTCCACCACCCAACCCGGTTGTCAAGGCCCGGCGCCGCAGGGGAGGGGTCAGTGCCGAGGTCTACACTGAAGAGGATGCTGTCAGCTATGTACGCAAGGTCAGTCCCGAAAGATGGATGCATACGCAAACATCTGCACACACACACACACACACACACACACACACACACACACACACACACACACACACAAACTATTTGTACTGTACAAAAAAAAAAACCAGTGAGCTAATCAAATCTGAAATGAATACCTAAATGAACTGAATTGTGCAGATGGATCAGAATACAATGGGAAATCAGATATTGAGGTTTTATATATGTACATTTGTCAGGCATTCTATTAGTTCTATTCTATCTAACTGTCAGGCACTCATGTATAGCACAAATATAAACACATATACATTGAAACACGCTAAAATTAAATGGACTTGTGCACTGGAATTGATTAGCAGTATAAAAGTATAATTTAGTCATCAGTCTATAGCATTGTCATAGATACATACTGACTCATGGATAGTGTATGCTCTACCATTTTAAACCCAATTTTCTGTTCTGATGTCTTTGTCATGCACATATAAAAAACCTGTTTTGCAAGCCTAATAAATATGCTTTTTCCAAGAGAAATCCTACATGAGTAATTGGGTGTTTTTAATCCCCTTACTTGATTAGAAAATTGGATTTCTCTTATACACAACACTGAAAAATTCACATATTGCAGTTTGACAGACATGGTTCAGAGTTACAGTGGGAGATCTATCTTTTAAGTGATATGTTTTCTTATGATGGATAAAAAGACATGTCAGCAATCCAATCGACTTTATTTATATAGCAAGTTTGAACAAGAACATTTCTAATGTGCTGCACATAGAATCCTAAAAACAATAAAACAAATAAAAGAAAATACATTAAAAACAATAAATAAGTACATAAAGCTGAACCAATGCCATAAATAAAATAGTTAAAAGTATTAAAAGGCCGTAAAGGATCACACAACTCACACAGGGCTTGCAGCTTCTCATGTCTCCTGTTTATTATTAAACAAAGCTATGTATATGAGTTATATATGAGTTTAGTATCGTAAAAGATGCACACAAATAGGACAGATATCCACTCATACTCTTGCATACACAAAGCCTTGCCATGTCATTACAGTGCTTGTTAAATTGTAATTAACTTGACACAGACTTAATTGGTGGGTAATGACATAACGGCATGAAGCCCGTCACCACGGTGTAATCGCATGGTCACTGGACCATGCCATGTAAGTGTCAGGTGTATGCACACATTCAGTGCCTCACAAGATCTTAGATGCACAGACAACATCATACACTGTATCGTTGGACACATATCCTGCATAAACAAATGGAAGGAGATTACTCTGTCATTATGCAATGGAAAAGTAAATCAAAACTGAATTAGAAGATGAAAGCACATTATTGCTTCATTACGAGGAAGAATTTCTTATGGCGTCTGACGTACAATGAGGAAACACAAGTATCTTGCACATAAGAAACACTATCCTCACACTCACAGCCTTTGAGTTAATGACACCAGTGAAAAAATCAAGAGCTGCTTTAAAAAACCTAATTAATTTTCTCAGCTCATCTGAAGTAGCTTTGCTGTAAAGTGTTATGAGTCCTAACAGTTGTGAAGCCAATTGCTCAGGCCTGGAGCCCATATTAACATAATGAATCACAAGACTGGCATCAGACAGATGGGAACATGAGTCCTTTACTTCTTCTTGCTTGATGGGGACAGGTTTTTCACTTTGAAACAGTTGCTGGAGTGTTAATGATCTTTTTTACTTTGTCAATTCTAAACATGTATTCATTAGAGTACATTTTTATGTGTTTACGTAATGCAGTTGAAGAAAACAATCATGAATATTGCACATAGTGGAAAACCATTAGCCTGTCACTAAGTTACATTAAAATGTGATTTTCAAACAGAAATTAAATGCCTGCCTTTCTTGATGTCTTCTACAGAATGTCTACTTGTAGTCGTTGTTGTTAAATCATTACAATATGTCCTTTCCCATGCAGTGTTAACCCATTTTTTATTTGTGTTTGGCTGCAAGTGGATGTCTTATTACCCATACTATGAATCATACTTTTGAGTGATTCAAAGCTGGTTGCCCGCACACGTCATGATCCCCTGGGTGTTGGTGATAGAGCTGACTCGTGGAGGATAAGAAGCCGATCCATAATCTGAAACCTGAAAATTATTTCTAGTGTTGAGCCCTTGTTGGCATTTTGGTCCACCTGTCACTGTTTTTTGGCCAGATTAGCATCTTTCTTCCTACTGGGGAGGATTTCACATGTGGTTTTGTGTGTATTTGTACATATGTTGCGCACAGTGCTGAGTGGTTATCTTCATGTGGAGACATCTGTTGCTTTAACTTCATTATAGCCTGACTCCTCCTTCTCCCTCACCACCAAACACAAAACACAAACACAGATGTATATGCACACAACCACATACAGTTTTTTCCTCTTCCCAAAATTGTTCATATTTTTCCACAATCCTCCTCAGTTATTCCATTTCTTCCTCTCATACATATGGTTATTTTTCCATTTTGCAATATAGCATATTTTTAGTGCTTATTCTTGTCTATTTCTCTTTTTATGTGTTTCTTACATTACAGTAAAAAGAGCTTAAGTTCTCTTCTAAAATGCCCTAAATACAGACTTCAGCAGCTTTGTTGTGGCTACAGACTTTCTCATTCCCTTTCCCTGACACACACACTGCAGAGCGTCTGGGACATGAAAATGCATGTTTTATGAATGAGTTAAGGCCTCTTGAGAATTTTAAGAGCTGTGTGACATTTTGAGTGTAATCCCTGAACAGATGGGCTTTCCCAAAAATACAGGCACACGTGTGGGATATTCCTTTCAGAGTTTGCCAATACTCTGCTCTTTAATTACTCATTTTAGTCCACTTTTGAAGTCTAGCCTATAATGTGTTTATGCTGGTTTGTTTCATGTGTCCACCTGCACAAAGCTGCTGCAGTCCACTTTATTGTAATGGATATTACCACTTTGTCTACACAGGTGATTCCTAAGGACTACAAAACCATGACAGCCTTGGCTAAGGCCATCTCCAAGAATGTGCTGTTTGCTCATCTGGATGACAATGAGAGAAGGTACAAACTTCTGTGAAAACACACAATCTATGCCCTAAAAGTATTTGTTTGTAATTTTGTAAAACCCTGAACAGGCTATTTTTCAGTTGGGTACATTGCCCTTGTGGCCACTGTGTGCCAGTGTTGCTTTCTTTGGAAGATTCAGAAGTCAGCTGAGACACCTACACAAAGAAAAGGAGGGGGGTGAACATGGGGAGAGGTGGCAGAAGGAGGATGAAGTATAGCATTCTGTGGTCAACTTGTACTGTTTATGTGTATTATGCAGTGATTTTGGTTCTCATGGTAACATTTATGCATCCCACAGTTATGTTGTGAATTCAGATATGGGCTGTGGTACTCAAATATATTGGACAGAAATCAACAATTCATAGACAACTGTAAAGGAGAGGAAGTAATTTTTTTTCCTTTTAGTGCCATCTGCTTCCTTGTTCCTTCTTTTTCCTCTTCTCTTCAACCATCCTTTCTCCATCCATCTGTCCCAGATATCTAGTGATGCCTGGGTCTGGCTTTGACAAAGAATGGGGGTGTTGTGGGAAAGGCTCTCAGGTGTCTGGCGGTCCCGCCTGCCAGTCGGAATAGTATTTCATTGGCGGGGAGAATCCATTATGCCCTATGGAGAGGAAACACCGGAGCTTTCCTGTCGGCTAAAGCCCTCATGGACCAAACCCAAAACACACTCTTTCCAGTCTTTCGTCAGCTGACAATTTACCATGCTCCCTTGGCACAGGCACGCAAGCCTGATTGCATGTCAGTGCCTCTGAAGCTGCCCTGACTCAAGTGCAACATGTGATAGATCAGGACAGTCTAAAAAACCATGCACTTGGGTGGCTGATGTGGCAGATCAGTGTTACACCAGAAAAATATGTGGCAATAGACCATAAACCATCAGGTTTTAATATATTCAAGGCCTCTTGGCATGCTGAGCTATGTAACGGTGTTGTCATCAGTGTGGTGGAACCATGCATGATGTAGAATTTATTCGACTGGCTGTCATGTTTCTTGTCTCGCTACACACAGCTAGCATCAGCTATTAATGCAGTGAACACAGGAATACATTGTTGTGGGATTTGTGGGTGAACATGCTGTTTGCAGTGCTCAGGGCTTTCAGTTAGTAGAGCTTGTCTAATTTGCTATATTGAAGAGTGGTATGGCAGTTAGTTGGCTATGCTTTCATCTTCTACATACACTTTCTATCCCCCCTCTGCCACTTAGTCTCGCCCCCTCTTCTGTTCTTCCTCAGTCTTCACTCCGAGATGATGATGCCTGACGGCTGGCTTGTTGCCTCTCTGGTTGCTGGGTTGCATTGTGGTTTTGTTGTGGTTGTTGTCCGTAGGGTCCTTACAGACAGAAGTGTAGTGATGTACAGCCAATGTGGTCCTCCAACATTAATGAAAATTGCATGCTCCAATCAGCAGCTCTTTCTGCAGTACATGGCTAAATTACTGCCATTTCTGCTGCATGCTCTGTCTCAGGTAATCGTAGTAATATCTCTGTAAAAAGAAATAATTAAAGAAAAATAAGCTCCAGAGTAAATATCGGCTACATTGCATGTTGATGCCTTCTGTCATTGGCACTGATGCAGTGGACATATGAAGTACATTGGCTTCTTCAGATGTACCAGAGCTGTCAAGAACTGATGCACATTAACAGATGGAGCCTGACTCAAAGTCCCCTCTCACTTGCTCACTCTTTTCTTACTCGTCTCTCATTCTGTAAACTGGTCTTTTGACTTATCAGATACCCTTGTACATGGGGTTTAATTGACTGAGAAAGTAGTCATAGCTGACAGTTACTCCTGTTATGGACCAGTGCTTGACAGTACAGTATATGAAAAGACTATTGGTCATCATCACGGGTGGGTACCACTTAATTTATCATAGGCTGACAGGTGGTTGAATGTGAATAGTGCTTCTGGTTGGTTTTTCTTGTGCTGCTTTGCATAGGTCAGTATTTTTTGTTGCAATCACTTACTGGCTAAAAACACTCCTGAAAAAAAATCTGTATTTGTTTGTGTATTAGAGGAAAACCAGAGGGCTGATAGCTATGTGAGCCTCATGGAAATAGCTTGTGTGATTAGTCACTCAGCAGTTATGTAAGCTGAACACCACACAATTTGTTCCCCCATTAGCACTATATTATTCTATCATCCCCTTTCATAATGAGTAAAACTGAAAACAATGAATCCCTCTTTGTTTCTCTACTCTCTCCAAGGCTTGCTTTCTTCTTTCATCACTTTTGTCTTATGTTGTCCTTAAGCGACTCCCCACTCTGTGAAATCAGACACATCTTTTCCCAAACAGCTACTAATCAAGACTTCAATTAAAGTATATTTACATATATTAACATATGAAAGTTAATGCCCTTGATATGATGTTTTAGTGTATAACACTAACAAATGTAGTGTGAATGTCATCATTTATACGTATTTTACACATCAGTAGAAGAATTGATCCTATCAGGTTTATATGAGACTAATGTATAAATACAGAAATTGGAACAACAGCATTACTGATGTTGAAAGGGAAAAAAACCTGCTTCCTGTGCAATGCCTGCCTTATCCTTCTGCTTCACAAACTGATGCTAATGTTAGTTCTGTGCTTTGAGGAATACAGTCCAATAATTTCGGATCCGTCTTCTGTCATATAT
>JAPSES010000069.1:5986765-6003234 GCA_029822895.1 Maxillicosta whitleyi | reverse complement strand
TATATATATGTATATACACACACACATATTTGGTCACTTATATTGCAATTGCATTGCATAGTATTATTTTTCCACTTGTGATTGTGATTTCAGTATGCATCTTCCCAATCTTTTTTAACTCAACTACACAAACTTGAAAGAAAATAGGGAAATAAGGTACCCCTTTTCACTTCTAATTTTTTTAACTTCTCTTATTGCCACTGAAATAAAAAAAAACACATACACTCTGTACCATTAAATTGCCGCATTTTGTGATCGTAATATAACTGATTTGATTAATTTTGCAGGCTTAAAATGAGTACAAGTACACACATATAATCCAAAACACGAATACCAGTGTCACTACAAAGGATGACAGATATTTCATGAACGCATACACACACACACACACACACACATGCATTCATACTTTCTCAAGTATGCGTGTCAGACTGTGTTCCCAGTGAGACTGCTCCAGCTGGGAGCATGGAGTCTTTGATTAACACACCATTCCATATGTCAAACTTTATGACTGAGAAGTTTTTGAGCACCGCCAGCCGTGCTGTGTGTGTGCAGTGCATCTCTCTGCAGTTGCCTGGAAGTTCAATAATTAAACATTACCCTCATTACTATTAAATTGCTGCCTTTTCTTAAGTACTTGTCAAACTAGACATTATAGCAACAGGAAATAAAAGTTAATGTACTTCCTGTGCATGTGTTTACAATAGAAAAAGTATATTAAGGTCATATTTATCTTGCAAAGAAAAACATATATTCTGTACATTGCACCCATGTAAAAACATTGCAAATTTGGGATTCTTTTTTTTTAAAAATCTCATTAAATGAAATAGTCATGGTTTGTTTGGAATGAAAACATAAGAATTGAGCACACACTATCACAGGAACATGTCTGTCCAGCTCTTTGACCTTGGCTGGTCTCTAAACAGAAGTCTGAACCTCTGCCATGGTGTTGCTCCCAGCAGGCCGCTGGGTGGACCTCCCTATTTGCTGCCCATTAGCTTCCATAATGACCTCATAAGAGTATGAGCTGCCCACACAGACACACAAGCCCACATGATAAGCTGAGAGCAGGTGTTTGATTTCACATTGTGTTAAGCTTGCATTGCTAACACCCAAATCAGCTGCTAGCACCTGTCTCAATATTGTAACTGTAAAGAAGTTATCATATCAACTGAAACTATTATCTCATCTTACTATCTGCATATGTTATTATTCTGTTATGGTTTCAGCTACCTAACAACACTTGGATAGTAGTTTTTAGATTAATGGTTTTGATAAGAAAACTGCAGATAATGGAAAGAATCAGGTGATTTTATTTTGCACCTTTCTGAAAGTCTGGGCTTTGACAAAGTGTCACATGTCGTTGTGTGTGGTTATGTTGTGTATATGGAGATGTGCATACGTGCACAAAACCTGTTTGTCCAGGTGCAGCCACAGTAAGATATTTGCCACCTTATCTCCCTACCTTTTCCTGCTGTTAAATGCCAATTGGGAATCAGTCTTTTAATATACTCAATAGAACTGTTATCGCTTGTTTAAACATATATTCTTTCAGTTCCCGCTGTAATTATGTTTCTTATCAGACTTCCTACTGAAGTGATATGAAATTAGACTTCTGATAGCAATAAAGTATATGTGTTTATGTTGGCCTGCTTTTGTCAGGAATTTAGCACACCTGGATAAATGACCTTGGTGATCCCTCCTCCTTTTGTATGTATAAGTGCAGCAATGAGCAGACACAGGAGCAATTCTTTGAGGTCACAATCAGTGATTAATGTTAGAAGATGAGGCCTCTGGGAAATCTGTTAGAGCTTTTTTGGTTTTATTTTTCCCTTGACACATAAATAGACATGTATAAATATATATGTAAGCCTTGTCCTGACTGCTTGCATTAGGCTAATGCGCTCATTCCATAAAACACTCTCCTGGGAACAGCTAAGAGACTACTGTAGAAGACCTCTTTTTAACATCATAAATGCACCAACAAATACAAGAAAACCCTCTTCATCCCATTCTGTCTTGGCAGAGTTTGCACAGTTCTAAAACAACATTGCCACCTGGTACCAGAGTAGTTCAAACTTTTCAGCACTGTGCTAGTTTGTCTGTGATGTGCAGGAAAAACCTGAAAATACAAGGTAGGTCAATGAACTACTGGACTTTACAAAACACTCTATATATTCCTTTTACCTACTGTATGAATTTTATCCATTAAAAAGTCTTTATTTGTATTTGTGAAAGGGGTTGTAAAGGATGTAAAGGCTTACATCATCCTGCCTGCTTTAATCCTAATTAACAACCAGAGTAATGAGTTGATGAAGTGACAGATTAGTTGACCTCTAACCTTAAACCCTGACCTTTGTACCTTCCTCACTGGCCCCCGTCGATGGACATGGAACATCTTTTAGTGTAAAAAGCCCAGCACTCAGTCCGTGTGTGCATGAAGAGATGCCAAAACAATAATAAATCAGTGAGTGACAGAAAACCTAAATAAACAAACATTATTGAAGGAAAGACACTTATACTGCCTGAGAAAGAACAGCTTTGTCTCATGTTCCTGTGGAGGTTTATTTAAGACCAACGTTAAGGGACAAAACAAAGAGGATGCAACTTGATAGGATACTGCATAGCAGTATCAGATGGACACATCTCCTGTCATTGTATCTCATAGTTCTTCATTTTATTACGCTTCTACCAGTAGCTGTAGAGGCTGAGGACAGGGAAAACTCATGAAATGAGAGGCGTTGTTTTTTAGTCACCCTATAGGCAATATAATTTTGATCAAATATGGCAAAATGTACAGTCATATCCATATCTATTGTGCCTCAAATGACATACAGGAGATACAACTATGAATTTGGTGTGTGTTATTACCAACGAACAGCCCCTAGGGGGTGTTTTTGCCTCACACAGATCATACAGATACCTCTCGGTGCTTATGCTAGACAGAAATTAATCCTTGTGCTGGAGAAAAATGCATATGTCCCAGACTATTGTGTGTCTACAGTCTTGCATGTGTTGACACATGTGTTAGGTGACTCCCTGGAGACTATTCTTCCTGGCAGGACACTGGGCAGAGGGAACAGGATGGCTATTATCTCCTCATTCAAGTCTTTTTTTTTTTTTCTTGTAAGTGGAGGATAAAGATGGAGGAAGTTCCCTTTAGTCTGTCACAGTTCTGTTGTGAGTGAGTGTCTAGATTTTACAGTTATGTTTGCTTTCCCGTCATTGAGTGGAGATGCTGCGTGTTCAGGTGGATGATGGTTGACCATGTCTATGATTTGTATTTTATGATGGGCTATGAAATAACAGCTGTCTACAACATGAACAAATTAGCAGGTTTCTGTTGTGTTTTGTTTAGTCTCGTTGTTTGTGTGCGTTTCCTGTCTGACTTGTCCCCTCATTTACTCTCTGTGTGTTTTCTTCCCTGTTCTTCCTGAGATCCTGGTGGTCCTCTTTTTCCCTCTTTTCAGAATTCACTCTTCTCTCCTCTCTTCCTGTCTTTCTTCTTCACTCAGTCTCATTCACATCTACATCCAAACCCACACCCGGTCCCTCCCCCACATTCATGTGTAGTCATCTCTCTCTGTCCCCTGCATGGCTTTGTGCTGCTGCCACAATGCCAGGGGCCAGTCGATGAGGTCACTCTCCACAGGAGAGCTGCAGGCCTGATTGAATCTTGACCATCCCCACCACCACCATCCTGCACACAGAAGTCTAATAGTCTCACCTCCCCCAGTACACAAGCTTGGATATCTTTACCTTCATGCCCACGCAGACCACAAGACATGCACACTAATTTATCACCTTGAAAGAAGCACTTATTCATATCAGTCTGCAGTTTGCAAAGACGGATTCATGCATGTCAACACATGTTTGCACAAACATACAGATATACACATGTGCACAGGTATTTAAAAACTTTTCTCCATCATATCCTCTGCTGTGTTTGAGCCTGTTCCCAGTGGACTCTTGCTCCCCTGTGATCTTTCTCCATTTCTTGCTTCATTTCATCTACTCTTCAGAAACTGGTGAGTCATGTACTAGAGTGAGTGTCTGGAGTCCTTTTAGAAATCTCCATTCTGTCTTAAATGTACCCCAAGAGTCAGTCAGTTTTCCAACTAGCAATGATTCATGCCTGCCTTTTCATCTGCTTATACCATCAATGTATGTGTTCAGGCATTTATGTTTGTGGGTGCAATTCCTAATGTGCAAGCCATGAAAAGTGTCTCTATGGTGTTTCCCTTCACATATGCACAAGTGTACATGTTTGTCCTGTATTAAAAAGGAGGGAAACAAGCTGTTATATTGGTTAGGTTGACACAAATCAGTCACTTTTCATTTCATGTTGATGAATATTCAGGCTAAATGTAGGAGTATGCATGACAGTGACCTCCCGGTCAGTGTATGCCCCCGTTGTGAGAACATCATGTTCCTGCAACCCTTCAGTGGCTTTATAGCTCATCCAGGCTTGAAGCACAACCCACTCACTGACCACCACACATTAGCAGGGGACAAAGTAGCCCAGCACCATAAAAGAATAGGCAGGGTTGGCCCACTGCCTCCTATTGTATACATCACGTCCACTTTGTCTATGCTACTGTGATAGGTTCCAGTGCACAAGCACAGACAACAGTTTAGTTATAGCATGTTAATTCTCCCATGACCTCCTTATTGGTTTGTGGTTGTCACTGGTTGAGTTTTTTTTTTTTTTTAGATTAAAGGCTGTCGGAGAAGACATCTCTCAGAATCGTTCATCTATATCAAGTTGCTATATTTTGTGGCTGTTAAATAAAAATACATCATACCAATTGCTAATATGACCTCATTCCGTGGTATTAGCACATTTACAGGTGGTACTAGTTGGTTGCTCAACGCAAGTCTGCAGGCTGTGTCTGAAGCTGTACAACTTTACAGCTGGGAAGGCCTTACGTCAGTCAGATGTCAGCTATTGAATGTCAGCTATTCCCCTTTTATGCACCCGGCAAACCTCTTACCTCACTGCCCGGAGTGTTGGTTGATGAGGTTTATACACCCATATACAATGCAAACTCACACACACATATGAATATTGTGTCAGTTTTAGCCCCTAGCAGTTCATCATTGGATACCTCGTCTTTAATTCTCTCCATCTTGTCATCTATTCATCACTCTTTCCATTTCTTCAGGCTTTGGGGCATTTTCTTTTTTGCCACTTACAGATTCAGTGCATATCTACATTTCTGAGTGTGCAGGTATAATGTGCCATGTATGCTGTATAAACACCTCTCAGTTTAAGCTCCAACAAAGGACAATTTGTGTCCCAATCTACTTCTCAAATAGTTATCTTGTTCTCGTGCTTGTCCTCTGTGAGAGAAAGGAGAGGGTGGTGGAGACGGGAGAGGAAAAGACATGCCCCCGGGATAGCGGCATGTTCTGTGATGTTTAGCGACGTGTCAGGATATGAGTGTGTGAGAGAGCAAGATAAAGCGATAGAGGTACAGGGGAGGGAAATCGAGGCACAACCTTCAACACGTTTACACAATGAATAGGATTATTTTATTTGCAAATAATATGATTTTAACTGGTTGAAAATGGGCCTTTTTTCCTTCTTTTTTTTTTTTTTTACCCCTGTCTCTGTTTAAAAAAGACAGTGTCTCCCCCTTTCATTCCAGTGGCACATCCCCTGTAGACACATCAGAGAGGCTAGGGCTTAGGCTTGTCAACACCTTATTCAGCTTGACCCTTTTTCCCGTTAAGTGGAGGAAGGAGCTTGCTTTTTCATGCCCTGGAGCAAACAACAAAGGAGAAAGGAGGCACTACGAAAGTGTGAAAATGCATGGTTATTGAAAATGTGATCTGAAATGACTATAGATAAAACAAATCTAAATAAAGTTTTTAGTGAGCACAGTTCTATTATAATAACCATACTGATCAAATATTAGATGAGTAAGGGAGAGCCTATTGAGTGGCAGCAGGACATGTTTATGGTATTTTTAGGCTGATGGCTGCATAAGAAGGTGGTATGAGTTGGATCAGCGAGTAGGCCTGTAAAATAGCCTTGTTACTTAATACATACCAGGTAGGTTTTACTTCTGAATATAGGTCTAAGTTTTGCAATTATTTCAACTTTAAAGAAATGTATTGATACATATTAATGTGGATTATTTTATGTACCTTCTAACACATCCTGCTTTCCTCACACACATCCTCAAATGCACCCTCTTTATTTCCCTTCTTTCATCCTCTGACATGCAACTCTGCCCCTCACATCACTGATGCCAACATAAATGTGTTTGTGTGTGTGTGTGTGTGTGGGGGGGGGGGGTTGATGTGTATGTGAGGCTTGGCAAACTCCACAAGCTTATCACTAAAGCTGATGCCATTACAAATGAGATTTTTAAAGCTTGTGCATGTGAGTGACAGTGCTTGTGTCATTGTTCATTTGCATAGACATGACTGTGATACAGGTGTTAAATTGATTTTAGTGGCGTCGGTTGTATGCTATTCACTGTGTCTCTCTGTACTCTCTCTCTCTCTCTCTCTCAGTCTCTCTCTTTCTCTGTCTCTGCACTACATTCTTCCCTATGAACTCCAATTCTGCCACTTCTTTTTCTCGTATTTGAGCCCACACGTCCAAGCCTGTCCTTCTTATTTCCATGCCAGTGACATAACAACATGAAAAAAACACTGGCACTAAACACAGTGTATAGTGTGGAGGCGATAAAGGCAGTTTACCCTCTCGTGAAGTTGGCATTGGCAGGCAAGCAGGGTCCAAGGTGCCATAGTCAGTTCAGTATTAGTGCAGCCTGATAGTTTATTGAAGGACTTCTGTTTCAATAAGGCTCAAAGGTTTCAGAAAAGCTACTGTCAGTCTCTGAATCCGTGCCAAACCTTTTGTAGCTTGCGTAACTGTGAGACATATTGCTCCCACTTCATTAGGTACATAATAAGGTAGAATTTATCAACAGTTGAAATAATTGGGTGTCTTTTGTCATCATCAATGTGAAGGTTTCATGCATCTGATTGGCTCACTGCACTACTTACTCGTCTGTCAGTAACATTTCATTAAATGTTGCGGCGTCTGGGTTTTTCGTAACTCATAAAAATATGTTTCTCCTTCACTTAGGTGGTCTGACTATTGCAGTACTCTCACAGTTTCACAGCAGTGTGCAGGTCACAGAGATCACCACCCTGACAGACACATCCATACATTGAGTGAACAGGATGCATCCATGTTTACACCCCTTATAAACCCCACAAATCCAGGTGTGTGGGTTTAACAGTGTACTCCCTGCCCTCTGCTGCTTTTTAAATACAACTTTCAGCTTTTAATCACACAGCTCACTCTAACTAGACCTCCACGTATGCACATTAACATTAGTCTCCATTATATCTTTGAGGTAAAAATATCAGCACTCTTAAGTTCTGTTAAGGGTTCATGTTTTTATTGTGCAATAGACCAGCACTAATTATATGACCATTGCATTTTGGCGCTTATGATTTTTATCAGACCTGGAGTCGTAGAGCTTAAGGACTAAATCCAAGAGCAGTCTGGGAAAAGGCAGGGTGAGTGTGAAGAAGTGAAAGTTCCCTTTCTCTTTCACTGACCTTGACTTCCTCTCCCATCCCACATTGTTGACCATCTTTAAGTGTTCATTGCCACCAGCCATAAACTGTTATGTCCACCTGTAAACCTCTTGGACCACCTCTGTGCTGCGTGGTTGCCTGCTCCGTTGAACTTTTTTGCTATAAGCTTTTACTTGTATAAACTGTATGTTAAAATAAATCAGAAGGGAAATATTCAGCATTATGTAGCTTTAATATGCATAGATATTTATTTACTATCTGTAGTTTAACCACAAACTATAGACTAATACAATCAAAAGGTAAAAAAATATCCTAAATGGGTACAAAATAATGAAATCAAGTCCTGGTCTTTTAATGTGTTACCTGCTAAACTTCTCTGCGTGTCGTCATGAAATATCCATACCAGTGCAAGTGGTCAACATCAGTGTGTAAACAGAGGATATAGTCTATTAAGATACAGTTCACATAGCTGCTTTTTATAAAGGTTTTGTGGGCCAGTATGAAAAAAATGAGCAGCAGCTGGCATGGCCTAGTCCCTCTACATTTTCTGAGCCTCCAGGGAGAGACGAGGCGCGTGCCAAGAGCTTTCATGTCATAAATATCCTCCCTGAATGCTTCAGTGCTTTATAATTACAGCTCCTTCATCTCCCTTTTTTCTCACACACACTCAGCTGCCTATTGTCAGCGGTGTGTGTCAGTCGGTGAATGCATCAGTATATGCTCATGCTGGTATGTTTATGTAATTAGACGGTTTTCATGTTGTACACACAGTGGGGTGGGCTGGTTGTTCCGTGTAACTTTGGCTGTTTGCGCTCAACTTTAAACTCTGGACATTAAACTGTATGCCACTTAGTCAGCCTCATAAAACTGTTTTCCATCGTACTGTGATATACCCGTAATGAGTCACACAACAGGCTAGTAAACAATTCATTTTACCACCATCATCAGTGAAAATCAGATTTGTTTGTGTTCTTGTTTTGTTTGTTTGTATCTTGTAACCATTGTGCTGAGTAATCAAAAGCCATCCCTGTGTATCTCAACCACAGCAACCTGCTGCTTTAGTTTAAGTGGTTGGGAATTTGCTCAGTGCATTTCTGGAGCCTTGCAAGAGCTTTTAATGATTAGTTGGAGAACTATGTAGCCCTAGCCCCCTCGGTTTCTAATCTTATCAAGTCTATAACATTAAATATGTACTGTATGCATGTATAAACAAGCAACAATAAAACTTGAGGTTTCGAAGTTTGCTTTATCTGACTGCGTTGGTGTGGTTTGATCAGAGTGGATTGTCAGAGGGATAGTTTGTCATTATTAAAAACCACCGCAATTTATGCACAGTAATACATGAGACCACCTCTTTTAAGATCATTGTTTCCACTTTGAGAGAAGTGTGAGCCAAAAACTAGATGTCTCTGATGAAATAATAAAGTTATCAGGAAGGATTCATGTTCATGTAGAACTCCTTCACTCACAGTCAGAGTCGGGGAAAGCAAAGGGTGAAACACCTTCTTAAAAACATTATTAAAACATTCTTTTTTTTTATTACAAAAATGAAGGGGCCTTTCTCAGATGATAATACTAAAAATTCCCTCATTCCTTTTGTCAGATCATCAAATGTGTGTTAATATGTAAACAAAGTAAATATCTCTCACCATTTTCTTTCTGGAGCACATGACTATCTCAACTTAACTCAACCCTCCATCAATGCCAGCCTCTAACTTATTACAAATCAGTATCCCTCAATGTATTTTATTTATTTTTGTACTTCATACCTTGCAATTGTAGAGTTCTAAGACTGTAAGACTATTGTTCTCATTTGCTACAACCAGCAATGACTTATTGTTGACTGTGGCAGTGAGAATTAATCTTTCAAGCACTTATGGCATGAACGCCAGCCAAACCAGTGGCATGATTCTGCCAAGCCAGGGCACAACTTTAAGAGCTGGGAAGTTCCCCCTGCGCTGCACAGTTGTTGATTATTTTGATGATTGCAAAACCTTTTCCACCCAGACAGCGAGTACTCTGGATGGGTTTCCGCATTAAAGACTTGTGTAATTCAACATTCTGTGGCCCATTTAGAAACACAAAGACATGGCGGCACGCTGCTCTGTTTAAGAGTTCTTTGGTGTTAATGGCATAATGGAAGTGCTGTGTGTTTAGGTACTAATGTAAGAGATAAGGAGTCATACTGCTGAACAAATAAACAGTTGTGATGTAGCAGAGATTAAAGACAGAGGGACGAGGTGAGAGGCTGTTGAATACAATCCAGAAGAACAGTAAAGCCAGCAACATCAAGCAGATAGATTTCATTGAATTAACCCTTAAATACCTTGAACTGTTTTAATGACAACTTCAAAATGTGTTTTTTTTTCTCTACAACATTTCCTAAGAGACTTCTTTGTGTGTTATCTTATGTATTTAGCATTTTTCAGTGAAAATCAAAATATACCATTAACTAGGGGTTCAAGGGCCACATTCAGCCCAATACGACCAGCCAGACCAGTGAAATGTTAAGAGTGAAAAATGTACAATTGCATTATGAAAATCTTTATATCTACAAACTTTAATTAAAAATGTGAATAACTTGAACATCCTGAAATAACTTCAATTTACATATGCATATCATTTACACATGTCAACTTATAGATCACAGTGGATCTAAAAATACACAAAACATTTATAAATGGGCAGAATAATGTTAAAATTACATTTACTGCTTTTAAGACATTTCAGGTTCAGGTTATGCACATTTATTGTGAAAGGGTAGTTTGTAAATGTAACCACTTTCATGGAAATGTACTTTTTGTGCAGTAAAAGAAAGAGAAGAATTTGTAGTCTGACCCACATCACGTTGGTCTATAGTCTAAAATGATTTTGGCATCCTTGATTGTTAATATCTTAAGTGTAATTTTTACCTTTCACAAATTCATCCAAACAGGCTGGAATGGACCCTTTGCTTTAGGCCCCCAGGACACAAGTTTGACACCTGTGCATTAACTGAATGGGAGTAAAAAATTATCTACTACCACTACCATTTGTCAAATTCCACTGGCTATATTGGTTAATCAATGTTGAAGAAAATATTGTGTTTTTATGTTCACTATGGAGCCTCTGAATGTCCAAATGGTTCATATCTGCTGCTGCTGTGGAACCACATTTTACCTGAAATGTTAAAATGTCTAAAAGTCTATGTCTAAAAGTTTCTAGATATTTGGGAG
The DNA here is from genome assembly GCA_029822895.1 of Maxillicosta whitleyi. Taxonomy (NCBI): domain Eukaryota; kingdom Metazoa; phylum Chordata; class Actinopteri; order Perciformes; family Neosebastidae; genus Maxillicosta; species Maxillicosta whitleyi. The sequence goes on along the minus strand of JAPSES010000069.1, from coordinate 5,992,453 downwards.
TTTTGTGGCCTTATGGTGCATTGTGCATGCATGTATATTAGTGTAAAGGATAAATAAACTTGTCATATCATTTCCATACATGAAGACTAATGACATAACCACTGTGCACCCACAGTGCAACATTCATTTGGAGTATGCAGGTCTTTTAGGTGACTGAGGTAATTCTGCATGACAGTTTTTTTTCTTTATCATATCCTTTCTTACCAGTCATACATGTTTTGTCTTCATCAGTTCACCCTTTAAACTTGAAACACACCAGATAAGTACTGTCAGTGTGATGTCATCTGGACAGGAAATATGAGTAGCACACGAGTAGATGGTTTAAGAGATTCAAATGACATCAGACTTATGCCAAGGATGGTAGGATAAAAGATGTAAACAAGTTGGCGTTTATATGGATGCATGTTTGCGTTTTTCTCCTGGTGTAAATGCTTGCACAGTTCAGGCTATCTCTAGATATCTCAACCATGACGGAAGCTTTGTCTCATTCCCTTGGGTGGAGGTGAACTTCCCAAGCCCCCGCTGTGTCTGCCGGGTCTCTCTGTCAGAACAGCACACCCATTGTAAGGAAGGTTTCTCTGCCATTTATAAGGTCAGAGAGGGTACAGGTAGCATAAAGGACAAGATTAATCACTTCATCTTTGAGAGGCAGGAAGGGGGCGATAGACCAAGAGAAGGGAAGAAATAGGCGGAGCAGTGGGGAATTAGAAGGAAGAAAGGGATAATTGAGAGGGAAGAGAAAAAGTGATTGAGAACAGACGGGAGGAAGTTGGGTATGAAGAAAGGGAAACAGACAGGTAAAGATGAGGGGAAGTAATTACCTGCATGAGTGTCTTTGTTGTGCTCAGTGATGCATTCAGGGAAGGATGGAGAGTGGCAGGGCATGGAAAAAAAGAGGTGGTCAAGGGTAATTACCTGAACTTTGGTGCCTTTTGATGACTGTGGTTCAGTCTGGAATGATGTGCCTAGATCATCACATGGTCATTAGTTATTGTTTATCTGTTTTGAATTCAATACAGACAGTTATTTTGATGTCAACTCAAAAAAATACCAGAAAATAGTTTAATGTCATTTGCTGTCACACTGAGTTAGTTAATAACTGTAATGATGTAAAATTTGTATTGGAGCTGTATTTTGATGTTAAGTCATGTCTCCTGCTGAACCTACCTTGCTTAAGCCAGTATTTCAATAAACCCCACACTCGCAGTTGAACATGACCTGAAACTAACTGCTCCAAAGCTCCCTGAATAAACAGGCTTCATGCCGAGCGCAGGTGGCCACAGATGTAAGGAGGGTTGAGGGCACTCCTGCAGATGTGGCTCTGACTAATCACCATCAAAGCTTTTGAATATGCATGTTGTATGCGAGTGTCAGTGTATGTGTTTTCATCATGAATGCTTTTGCTGCACCATGTTATTATAAGTGTGTATAAGTTTGTCGACAGGCAGAAAGTAGTGAGCTTTTTGCACGCACAGCACCATGTGGACTGGAGGTTGTATTTTATGTGACCTACAGTATATACACGCTACCTAACTGTGACCGTGCATCTTTTAGCCTCTACTTCAAAGGTTTGCTTTCTTCTGCTGTGCATGTGCACTGGGTGTCTTCTGGCACATGTGAGTCAGTGGCCAGCTGTGATACAAAGGGTCTACCTGTAGGTGTAGTTGGCTCAAATCCACCTTCTTAAGTCTGCTTTTTATTCAGTGTCACATAAACAAATACCAGCGCAGCTCATTCCCTTCGAAACCGCCTGAATAACATTCTCAGATCTATCCCTAACATCTGTTGACCTGTAGTTTTTTTTTTCTACCGGTGAACAGCAATACTTCAGTATTTGCACTAGCAAGTGCTGCAGAGCCTGTTGCACTGTCATGAGCACAGACGTACTCAACACCCACACATTATTTTGTACAAACCTATGTTTTCATAAGGAATTTAAGCTCCGACACAAATGCACTGCTTCAAACATACATACAGGGCTCAAACTTGCCCCACATTCACTCAGCAGGTCTTGTCTTTGATATGTCTGACCCTCTCTTATTGTTTTTTCTATATTCCTCTAAAAGACGGGTGGTATGCAGCTGATTAGATAGATAAATATACCCTGAAGGTGAGAAATAGGAAGGGAGGAGGAGAGGAAGGATACAGAGTTTACTCTTGTCCCAACACATCCCCGCAGTGGAACTTTAATCTGAGGAGGATTCATGCATTTAAACGGCCCGATTAGGAGCAGTCTAACAGGCGCTTTCCCTGCCGGGGCTGAAACAGTGCTTAGGCACAGCCAGCATTTTGCTTGTTTTCTCAGTGCCTTTTCAAAAGATATACTCAAAAGGTACAAGCTTTGATCATCGGCTGAAACAACAGTCATGTTTAGGCTTATGCGCTTTACTAATAAAGGTCTAAAGGTGTGGAGAAAGTACCAAAATAACAGTGTTTTGACATAAATACCAGTAAAACAAGTATTTGTAACCTAACACACAAGAAAGTATTGTCAGAGACATTATTGAGCACATGCTTTTTAACCTGACAATGAACCAGGCTTTGGCTAATAAGATGTCCATATCTTTTTTTAGTGATTTTTAATGACAGAAGCGATTAGTTGGATATTACTAGTAATGAAATTTAAGTAGGTGTGGAGTCAGGATATGTGTGGTGGGGTCATCCAGAGTTCCCAGGCTTGTCTCTGGCTATGCTACCTGCCTGGCAATGAATAATGGCTTTAGATGACAGAGTCAATGCAGTGATTAGGCCTGCTGGGTCTTTTCTACTGCACCAAGGAAAAGAATCATTTGTGTGCAATAATTATGTGAGTAAGCAAACAAAATATGGTGATTTCTGCACTGTAAAAGTAAATATATGGATAAACAATGCTGTGTTTTCACTGTTTTTTGTTTCTTTCTCTTTTTTCTCTTCTTCATTTAGTGACATATTTGATGCCATGTTCCCAGTCACCCACATTGCGGGAGAAACAGTCATCCAACAGGGTAAGTGTAGTCATAATTGTGAGTAACTGTTTCAATTTATATAATTGATAACCTGAGGATTCTGAGCTGTTCATAATGTTAAAACTCTGTCTTATTGAGCATTATACTTGAAAACATACTTATAATCTTGAACTGGAACATAGACAGAAAAATGGCCAATTTCTAAACAGTGATTCTGTCTTTTTTCAGTAGTTACATAAATGCAGATAATTCAAACATTTCTTGCCTTGGCAGTGATTTGATCCACTCAGCTACTTTAGTGGAAAGAAATAAATTAAGTAAATTACACAAATCAATGAAGGTATCTATTGCACTTCTCAAGTTTGACTTTGTCTGCGTACATACAGCCCATTCCCCCCCTTTTTTTCATAACCTGACCCACACATCCCCTCATTCTGCACCAGATGTCAGGTCTTTCTCTCCTCTTCTTAACCACAGTCGTCAAAGTCTTCACTCTAGACATCCCTGGACTTTGAAGGAACACAGAGCCAAGCCGCGCCAGACTGTATTTTTCCAGTGCCCCCCACTCAAACTCCTATCAAACACAGACACGTTTTAACCACCCATTAAAAAACACTGAGCACACAGTCTCTCAGACCAGTGCAGATAATTTCAGATAGCACTGCATTCACACCTGCACAAAATCACTAAGGTTACACTTGTGTGAGAGAGAATACATAACTCACACACTTAAGGGAACACACCCACTTAGTCACTCCCATTTACTTTTAAGACAGCATCCAAGAGTATAGCAGTCCTAATTTGGTGATAATAAGACTAGGCAAACTTTACCGGCCCTGAGCCCCAGACAGTCCATTGTTTTAAACACTATAGCGTACAGTATGCAGTATGTACACAGCTGATGTCATTGCTAATGTCTGGACTACTGTAGTGCTTCAAGAAATCACCACATTTACTGAACATTCACACACTATTTAGACAGTAAGGAGTTATTAACTCTGTGCTTGAAGTGCTATTTAAACAAAAAGTGGATTTCACACAAAAATTAGTTAAGGGATGACTATATTGCTTAACCAGAGTACGTAAATTAAAGGGCTCATATTTTGCTAAACCGACTTGTATTTGTCTTTAGTTCATTTATTTGTGTATGTGGACCCTAATAGTTCATAAAGTTTGAATTTGAACCATCCAAGTGCTGCAAAGATATCTTTATATTCATTCCAGCAAAAATCAAGTGGATTTCTACAACCTGTTTTAATTCCTTCTTAATTTGTTACGTTTACAACAAGTTATGTCAAGACATTTGCACATATAATGTTAAGACTTCCGGCGAACATTTCTCAGAGTACGACATAATTATTTATCAGCAGCAACAGTTGTAGTAAAAACTGAAAATATGTCCAAACTTTGAACTGAACATTTTAGGTAATCCTAAAATGTTCAGTTGTTAGTTGTATTAACAAACTTAAGTGGTTGACAACACAGTCAACAGAAGGCTGTGGGGTCATGTGTACTCAAAACATCCTTTCTGGTGTCATTACTCAAAAATAGGGTTGAAGATTGTTCTGTAGAGGTTAATTAATGAAGAATTCAGACCCAAGCAGAGCATTTACAGTTTATAGAGACCACAGGGAAATATTTTAAAATGCGAAAGTTGGTTTAAAAAAGCAAAATATCTCTCCTTTAAAGTTCATTCCCATTGCTGTTACAGGTTGAATGTAAACAAATATTAGGAGGAAAAGGAAAATAAACTATTAAATCCACAATATTAAAATGAAAAACTTCATTTTGGACAACAGTGGAGCACCACTACTGTGACTTTATAAAACAGAGAAAAAGATGTGCTTTTCACTGATATTTGCCCTTGTTGTAGTATTACATACAGCTCCAGTGGCAAAACTACAAACACCTTATGTAATACAAAGCAGTTAGACAGTGCAGTACCGCATTAGCACATAATAATACATTAAAAACACCATTAAACTATTTAAAAGGCTATATGAAATATCACTAATTGTTCACAAGATGCCAGATATAAAATTAAAAAAAATTTAAAAACTTAAAACTTAACATTCCCTGTGTACGTTTTGAGCTATTAGAGTAGTTTTATTGAAGCTGAAACTGCTTGTTTTTGCATTTGCTGGCTCTGAATAAAAGAGGTAGAATATGTGAAGGGTCCTTCATGATGCACAAACAGTTTATATCCCAAGGATGCAATCAATGTTGTCCTTTCAAATGCAGCCAAAGAACTTTTAACAGTGTGCACAACAATTACCTTGTGTTGACACAAATCCACCAGCCTCTGAGGGTGCGTGCGCATTCTGATCAAATATTTGCCTGCGCTCTCAGGCGTAGGGGGAATTGGAGGGGTGCGTAACAAAAGCTTGAAAACTGACGTGATAAAAGACAGGAAGAGTTGAAGAAAAGAAAGACAGAGTGAGAGGGATTTGAAAGAGATAGATGAGATGAAAGAGAGGCAGAGGCAGAAAGAGATAGCAGAGGGCCAGGTCGCTGCAGGTTGTGTGTGTCTGGGGTCTCCACTGGGACACACATCAGACAGACGAGGAGCATTTGTGTGACAAATAGAGCTGTATGATTAACGAGCACTCTCCACTCTGTATTAATTAGCCGTGTGAACTCCTGTGAACTTTCCACAGAAGGTGCTCTGATCATTTCAACTTCATGGGAGACACACAAGAACATGTAATATACAGACACACTTTTACACAACCCAATTTAACTG